>QPKB01000507.1:0-28816 GCA_003546025.1 Camphora micrantha
ATGCTGAAATGATTATGCATCCATCAAATTGCAATACACAAAATTCCTAACAAAAGGTACCACCCCAAGTTCCATAAGGAATCTCTTGAGCCATACTGCTTCCTTGGCTGCTTTACAAGCCGCTACATATTCAGCCTCCAAGGTGGAATCAGCGGTACATTCCTGTTTTATACTCCTCCAGTTGATAGCTCCGCCATCAAGCATAAATACATAATCAAAGGTGGATTTCCCGGAATCCTTATTTGACATGAAGTCAGAATCTGTGTATCCGACTGGAATGAGCTCATCACTGCTATAAATCAACATGTAATCTCTAGTCCTTCTCAAGTATTTGAGAATACATTTTACAGCAGTCCAATGTTCAGGTCCTAGATTAGACTGATATCTGCTGACTAGGCCCACTACATTACAGAAATCAGGTCTAGTACATAGCGTAGCAAACATGAGGCTACCAACAGCCGAAGCGTATGGTATCGACCTCATCTGCTCCTTTTCCTCAGGTGTCTTAAGACACTGGTCTTTGGAAAAATGCACTCCACGCCTGAAAGGGTGGAATACCCTTTTTGGAGTCCTGCATAGCAAACCGTACCAGCACATTATCTATGTATGCAGCTTGAGATAAGCCCATCATCCTATTTTTTCGGTCTCAATGGAGTTTGATCCCTAGGATGTAGCTAGCTTCTCCCAAGTCCTTCATATCAAAAGTCTTGGCCAACCAAATTTTTACTGTAGACAACATTCCTATGTCTCTCCTGAGGAGAAGGATGTCGTCAACATATAAAACCAGAAAAACTACCCTCTCCCCTTTACTTTTCATGTACAGACATGAGTCATCTGGATTTTGACAAAAACCAAATGAGTTGATTCCCTGGTCAAAACGGATGTTCCAGCTTCAGGACGCCTGCTTCAATCCATAAATGGACTTCTGCAACTTGCAAACCTTTTGCTCTTGGTTTTTTGCTACAAAACTGTCTGGCTGCATCATATAGATGTCTTCCTCAAGATGGCCATTGAGAAACGCCGTCTTGACATCCATTTGCCAAATCTCGTAATCGATATGAGCAGCAATGGATAAGAGTATCCTGATGGACTTGAGCATGGCTACCGGCGAGAAGGTTTCCTAATAATCGATACCCTCCTTTTGAGTATATCCTTTTATAACAAGTCTGGCCTTAAAGGTCTCCACTCTACCATCCGGTCCTCTTTTTCTCTTGTAGACCCATGTCAAACCCCAACCCAGGATTAACCCCATAGTGTTTGCTTAGTGTGTGCTTAGTCTTGATTTGGGTTTAGTTATCGTGGGTTAGAATGTGATTAGTTTTAGTCATGGTTATATAGCTTTGGGGGAGTTCGAGAACGTTTAGTGTTTATTAGGCTCACTCAGGAAGGCCTGGGTGTACGTGCAAGCGTGGGAAGATTGTGTTTGGTTTTGTGTTAATCGTGATTTCCATTTCATTTGATTGGTTTTATGATTATGTGCAACTTTCGTGTTTAGCCCATTTGTGTTTGAAGCCCAGAAACTCAAGTTTTGGCCAAAAGGGTAAAATAGCCTTTTCACACTCAAATCTGGACACGATTTTCGAGATCCCAAAACCATGTCAAAAATATATTTTTTGGAAACTAGATATTTCAAGGATCGTTTTATCCTTCTTCGTCGACTTCATTTGAGGCCCACAAGATCATGTTTTGACTCATGCAAGATTTGCACCTAAGGGACCCACTTACAAGCTCTAAAGTCACTTTCCCCTCTTTCTTTCCCCATTCTACAAAATCCTGCAACTTTTCTTAACCTAGGGCTGAAAACCCTCCTTTTTCCCCTCTTCTTCTCTTCATGGATGCAAGAGCTATAAGTCTCCAAATAAATTTCTAAAACCACCATCTTCTTCCTCTAAAGGCAAGCTTTCCATCTATACCATTTTCTTGAGGTTTCTTGGTGGGAAAGATCTCCATTTCCCTCTTTGCATTTCGTTTGGGCACCTCTAGGTAAGAGCTTTCAACCATCTCTTTAATGGAGTTCTTTCTACTCTTAGAGATCATGTTTTTCTAACTTGTAACCCCTATTTCGAAATGGGTTGTTGGGTTGCATTTTTGGGTGAGTTTTGAATGGATTTCATGGGTATTTTGTAGTTCTTGGCTTGACCTTTGGTTAGGAGTGCTTGAAGAAGATCTTGTGTTCATTTGGCTAAGGCAAGTGATCTATTTAAGTTGTTGTGCATGTGTGTTCTTGGATTTGTATTTGGTATTAATGTTTTGATTTATTAGGTTTTCATGATTGTGATCTTATTTTAGATAATGCAAGCATGTCTAATAGCTTTCCAAACTTTCAGATTTCATATTTTTGAAATGAGTCTTGTTTTGGTTGAAGTTTGGATTTGTTTGACAAGAAAGGGTTTGAAGGTTTATGAAATGGGTTCTAGGTTTATTACTTGATTTAAGTTTGAAATAAATGTACCAATGTGAGCCTTGATAGCATGTTTCATTCATGTAGTTAGTTTGCTAATTAGGTTGGAAAGATTGTAGAAAAGAAAGGAATGGAAGAAGGACCAGTGCACTGCAGAAATCTGAACTGGGTTCTGATTTCCGCAGTGTACGCGGTCGACCGGCCAAGGGCGCGGTCGACCGGGGACACTGGATTTTTGGTCCCAGTTAGATGACCTGCTGCACTGCGGGAATGACTGTTCCTGCAGTTCACGCGGTCGACCGGCCAGGGGCATGGTCGACCGGCGACACAGGGTCAGGTTCTCTGGAACCTGACCAAAACACTGTACATTGAATAAAAGTTACAACTTTGAGTCGATTGGGACTTGGCCGGTCGACCGGGCTCACAGTGTACGCGGTCGACCGGCCAAGGGCGCGGTCGACCGGGCACACTGGGATTTTTACTGGTTATGCAGATTTTTGCCCATTTGCTTTTCTTTTAAAATTTGAAAACTAGGCTATATTAAGGACTTTAAATAGACATTGTGTGAATGGAACTCCATGCTATGCACTAACTTCGGGGACACCAATCCTTATATTTTAAACATAGAGTTCCAATCAACCAATGGTCAACGAATAGCCTAAGTATGTACTTGATAAAATTATCGTGGTTTAAGCGTTGATTTAAGACCGCAAGTTACATCGTGTACTCGTTTTGAAATCAAGTTTGCAAGCTCGTTTTAAGATGTGTTTCAAGTATTTAAATGGGGATCACTTCTATAAGTTGTGAGCATATATATTATGCATTTTCCTAGTCGTGCCTCGTCTTGTCGTGACAAGTGATTTCCCCTGTTATTTTCGATATGTTTGAATCGTGTTTAGCGTGTTTTGTGCATTCATGAACTCAAGTGAACACCACAGAGCTTGGACTGCCCTTTCAGTCTGATCCACTGTCTGGGGGTCCTTATGTTGGAAATAGGTGGGCCTCGTGGATGTGATTTCAAAACTTTTGACCCTCTTGACTCAGGGATCAAACGTCCATAAGGCCATCAACCATATCCAGGATGCAATCCCTCATACTCATATACCATATACAGCAATATTACAAGCAGCACCATGCAAAATAATCTACAAAAGATTAGAGAAGCAGATTATACCTTTGTTGTCCGGTTGTACTTTGATTGAGAAGAAAACAACTTTAGATCTCCAACACCTCTTAGCCTTCCACGCTATGGCCCGTATCAGATCTCTTCTCTAAAGGAGATGGGTGGGATCTCCTAAAGAAAACAACTAGAAGCTCTAACGGAAACTAGAAGAGAACTAGAAGGAGAAGAGAAGTAGGTGCAACTCTTGCACAAAGGGGTTTTGGGCGTGAATTCCAAGGATTGAAATCCCAGCCCTTTGTTTCTCCTTTTATAGCATTAAGCAACCTCCTTCTCTTGTACTAATTGAAATAGAAGTCTTACTTCTACACAAAATAGTAACCTTACTATTACCACTATTAGAAGTCCCACTTCAAATAGAAATAGTAACTTCCTAATTCCTTCATCTTAGAGTTCTAGTAGGATTAGTATCTATCCAATAACTTGGGCTAGCGTGGGGACCACTAGGGATTCCATAGAAAGCTGGCTCCAACTGGGACACGTGACCCCACATCTCATGTGTAATCCGGGCCCACAGTTAATTGCAAATAACACCACTATATAAATGCAATTGCACTCCAGTCTTAGGAATAAATTACAATGAAGACCCTAAACTTCCCGATTACCACAATTAAGCCCCTCTATCAATATCCATGGATTAACTGGACTAATAATGTCCCACCAATTTAAATCCACATCTTATTATCCTTGAGCCCCAATTAATCATAGTGATCATCAGTACCATCCAATTAACTCTTAATTGAGATGGGTGCGCACCTACTAATGATAAATCCATTAATTAGCACAAGGGGATAATATAGATAGATTCCATCTTGACCATTGGATGTTCCCACAGTCCTACTACCACATACCCAAGACACTGAGGTGTTGACCTACAGTTGGCCTCACTCATTGGTGACTCAAAGTAAATGAATAGATAGAAACTTGAGTTCATCAATGTCTCAGGATTGAGAGCCTATTGTTAGGGAATTATGAGAGCAAACCTTAAACTCGAGACAGTATTCCATAAGGTGCTTCTCATGGTCCTTCAATACATCCAATGTACCAGCACCGTGATCCAGAATCTTACATTCTGATGATCGAGACAAATCACACTATCTTATAGTGATCAAAGCGCTGCAACATTATCAGATGAGATGCCCAGTCTCATCACCGGTTGTGAAGATGTTTAAGTATAAGATTTGTGACAAATGTCTCCTGTGTGTGGATCTCATCCATACACATATATCACATCTAATATACTAATGGGACCCGGTTCATCTCATGAACCATTTATGTCATTTGTATTGGTCATGTGCATTAAGTAGTAAAACACCATTCATCTCATGAAAGGAAAGCATGATATTATTGATAAATAAAGAAATTAATCAGTTTATTACATCATATGATGGATTGAGTCCATACAATCTAACACCTTAAACATGTGAACTAACTGCAGATTAGTAGTGTATTTATTACACATCGTGCGTGTCCGGTTCCGCGGCCGGAATCCCGTTTTTGTGGGAATCGTGTCGTGCTATATTATGTATATTCGTGCTTGTCGTGCGTGCTTACTCTTTTCATTTATAAATGATAGAGAAAAGATGGGCTCTTTGTAGATTTACTATTCATGATATATATGTTATGCATTCATGTTAGTTTGTCTTCGATTTAGAAAGTGTTTCGTAAGTATTGTTTTACGTTCAGTAAAGTATTTCAGTATATTCTCGATTAAACCTTGTTTTACATGCTTTCACTTAAAATGATTTCTTGCCAAACCGTCGTGTTTGATGCTTGTATTTTGGTGACCAGGTGCAGGAGACCCTCCCTTTGAGGCGGAGTGCGAGGAGGAGGCCGCTGGGCCTGCCTTAGTGTCAAACCCCAACCCAGGATTAACCCAATAGTGTTTGCTTAGTGTGTACTTAGTCTTGTTTGAGTTTAGTTATCGTGGGTTAGAATGTGATTAGTTTAGTCATGGTTTTTAGCTTTGGGGGAGTTCGAGAACGTTTAGTGTTTATTAGGCTCACTCAGGAAGGCCTGGGTGTACGTGCAAGCGTGGGAAGATTGTGTTTGGTTGTGTGTTAATCGTGATTTTCATCTCATTTGATTGGTTTTATGATTATGTGCAAGTTTCATGTTTAGCTCATTTGTGTTTGAAGCCTAGAAAATCAAGTTTTTGGCCAAAAGGGGTAAAATAGCCTTTTCACACTCAAATCTGGACACGATTTTCGAGGTCCCCAAAACCATGTCAAAAATATACTTTTTTGAAAACTAGATATTTCGAGGATCGTTTTATCCTTCTTCGTCGACTTCATCCGAGGCCCGCAAGTTCATGTTTTCCTTGATACAAGAATTAGTTCTAATGGGTCCCATCTTGCAATCACTTAACCTCCTTTCCCTTCTCTTCCTCTCCATTCTACAAATCTCTGCAATTTTTCTAAACTTAGGGCTGGGAAAAAACCCTCTTTTCCCCTCTTCTTCTTCCCTTGAATGCTTGAGCTAGGAGACTCCAAATGAAATTCTAAAACCATCATCTTCTTCCTCTCAAGCTAAGCTTTCCATAGATGCAATTTTCTTGAAGTTTCTTGGTGGGAAGGATCTCCATTTTCTTCTTCACTCCTTGTTTGGGCATCTCTAGGTAAGAGCTTCAACCTATCTCTTTAATGGAGTTTCTTCTACCTCCAAAGATCTTGTTTTTCTAACTTGTAGCAACCATTTCGAAATGGGTTGTTGGGTTGTGTTTTTGGGTGAGTTTTTGAATGGATTTCATGGGCTTTTGTAGTTCTTGGATTGGCCCTTGATTTGGAGTGCTTGAAGAAAGATCTTGTGTTTATTTGGCTAAGGCAAGTGATTCATTTAAGTGGTTGTACATGTGTGTCTTGGATTTGCATTTGGTATTAATGTTTTGATTTATTAGGTGTTCATGTTATGATCTTGTTTTAGACAATGCAAGCATATCTAATGTCCTTCCACACTTTCAGAATTTCATATCTTTGAAATGGGTCTTGTTTTGTTGAAGTTTGGATTTGTTTAGAGATAATGGGTTTTCAAGTATTGTGAAATGGGTTCTTTGTTAAGGCATTGATTAAGTTTGAAATGAATGCCCCAATGTGAGCCTTGATAGCATGGTTATTCATGTATTTAGTTTGCTAATTTGAGTGGAAAGATTGTAGAAAAGAAAGGAGGAAAAGATTTGACATGTGGACCATGTATTAGGAGTGCAATTTCTGCACTCAGCGAGCACAGGCAGAAGCCTGTTCGCTCGAGCGAACCAGGGGTCCGCTCGAGCGACCAGGCCCCTGCTTGGCATGAGCGCAGGCAGAAGCCTGTTCG
This sequence comes from Camphora micrantha, assembly GCA_003546025.1. Taxonomy (NCBI): domain Eukaryota; kingdom Viridiplantae; phylum Streptophyta; class Magnoliopsida; order Laurales; family Lauraceae; genus Camphora; species Camphora micrantha. The sequence goes on from QPKB01000507.1 coordinate 6,894, forward strand.
CTCGAGCGAACCATGGGTCCGCTCGAGCGACCAGGCCACTGCCTGGGTCCGGGGCGCAGACAGCAAGCTGTCCGCTCGAGCGACCCCTGGTTCGCTCGAGCGAACTGCCTGCTGCCTGAAATTTTTTGAGAAAGAGACTGTTTTGAAATTTTAACCCATTTATGCATTTTTAAGGATTGGAAAGAGAAAAACTAGGCTATGTTGTGGACTTTAACCTGACATTGCGTGATTGGAACTCCAAGATACGAAGCAACTTCGGGGACACCAATTATTAGATTTTAACAACAGAGTTCCAATCACCCAAGAGTCATTGAATAGCCTAAGTACGTACTTGACAAAATTATCGCGTTTTGAACTCTGTTTTGATACTTCAAGTAATATAGTGTACTCGTTTTGAAATCAAGTATTTCCAAGATATGTTTCAAGATGTGTTTCAAGTATCAAATGGGGATCACTTCTATAAGTTGTGAGCATATATATTATGCATTGTGCTAGTCGTGCCTTGTCTTGTCGTGACAAGTGATTTCCCCCTCTATTTTCGATATGTTTGAATCGTGTTTCGCGTGTTTTGTGCATTCATGAATTCTAGTGAACACCACAGAGCTTGGACTGCCCTCTCAGTCTGATCCACTGTCTGGGGGTCCTTAAACATGTGAACTAACTGCAGATTAGTAGTGTATTTATTACACATCGTGCGTGTCCGGTTCCGCGGCCGGAAATCCCGTTTTTGTGGGAATCGTGTCGTGCTATATTATGTATATTCGTGCTTGTCGTGCGTGCTTGCTCTTTTCATTATAAATGATAGAGAAAGGATGGGCTCTATGTGGATTTGCTATTCATGATATATATATGTTATGCATTCATGTTAGCTTTGTCTTTGATTTAGAAAAGTGTTCCACAAGTAAAGTATTTTCTTGATATTTCGATTTAACAATGTTTTACATGCTTTCACTTAAGTGATTTCTTGCCAAACCGTTGTGTTTGATGCTTGTATTATGGTGTCCAGGTGCAGGAGACCCTCCCTTTGAGGAGGAGTGCCAGGAGGAGGCCGTTGGGCCCAACCTAGCCCGTGAGTGGCAGCCCGATGACGTCATCTAGACGTTGGGGTGGTGCATGAGTTCCGTTGGATCACTTTTGGGGATTTTTGATATACTTTTGGTATTGTATTGGCCTATGTTGGCCTCTTATTTGGGAAGTGTAATAACTTAACTTATTTTGTTAAACTTTACAACTTGAATTATGGGAATGCCTTGTTGTGTTTCATTCTGATATTATGTCTCGATGTCATTATGTTTCCTATTGTGACATGATATGATAAGATGTGATTTGCCACGCGCTTCCGCATACTTGATCGTGTGAGTGGGTTGTTCCATGCGTGTTTGTTTGGAACCCTCACCGCGGGAACCTGTGGGAGGTCTTTAAATCTTTCAAAATTTTTAATTAACCGCCGCGGCCTCGGTCCGGGGTCGCGACAGGACTGGTATCAGAGCGGGACTTGTTTCAGGCACTTAAAAGAAACTAGAAAGATCTTAGGATCGTGTGAGAGTTCGTGAATTCGTTAGAATTGTTTAGTGTGACGTCTAGGAAACCATGTGTTTATTGTGTACTAACATTTTGTGCAGCAATGCCTCCAAGAAGAGTTCTACCAAACTAGGCTGGTTTCAAAGAGCAGAATAACCCAAGGTTGTGCTCATTGTGGCAAGAACCACCCGACACATGAATGGATTGCCCACAGCTTCAAAATCAGCAGTACAGAAACCAGCAACAGAGGCCAGCACCTCCTCAGAATCAGGCACCACATCAGAATCAGATCAGGCCACCTCAGCAACAGCAGCAAGCAAGGCAGAATCAGAATGTGCGTCCACCTCCGCAGAATAGAAACGTCCAGGGCAGGCAGAATCAGAATCAGAACAGGCCTCAGCAACAAGGTCGTCTATTCAACCTCAACCGTGCAGATGCTGAAGCTGCAGGAGATGTCGTAGAAGGTAAACTTCTTGTTTGTGGTGTAGAAGCACAGATTTTATTTGATCCTGGATCAACACATTCATTTATGTCTCCTATGTTTGTTAAGATGATTGATGCACCCCATAGTCAACTGGATTTTATTTTGCTTGTGACAACTCCAGTGGGTAGGCAGGTTGAGTGTAGAACCTATTACCCTAACTGTCCAGTTTTTGTTAGGAGATGTAAATTTACCAGCCAATCTTATTGTCCTAGACATGCATGATTTTCATATCATTTTAGGCATGGATTGGTTAGAAGCATATCATGCCACCATGGATTGTTTCAGTAAAATCATAACATTCAGATTGCAAGGAGAGCAAGCAGAGTTGGTATTTCAGGGGATCAGGAAACCATCTAGACCTGGGTTTGTTTCCTTGCTTAAGGCAAGCAGGTTGATTCACAGTGGATGTGAGGCTTTTGTAGCGTTTATCACGGAGGATAAACAGTCCCAAGGGGTGGAGGGAATCCCCGTTGTGTGTGAATTTCCGGATGTTTTTCCAGATGAAATCCCGGGATTACCACCAATTAGGGAAGTTGAGTTCACTATAGAGCTTCTTCCAGGGACAGCTCCGATCTCAATTGCACCTTACAGGATGGCTCCAGCAGAATTGGGTGAGTTGAAACTTCAGTTGCAAGAGTTGTTGGGCAAGGGTTTTGTTAGGCCAAGTGTTTCACCTTGGGGAGCACCAGTTCTATTTGTGAAGAAGAAAGATGGAAGCTTGAGGATGTGTATTGATTACAGGAAGTTGAATCAAGTAACGGTCAAAAACAAGTACCCTTTGCCTAGGATTGATGAATTGTTTGACCAATTGCAAGGAGCAGCTTACTTTTCCAAGATAGATTTGAGATCTGGGTATCATCAGTTGAGAGTTAGAGATTCAGATGTGCAGAAAACGGCTTTTCGAACGAGGTATGGGCATTATGAGTTTCTAGTAATGCCCTTTGGTTTGACCAATGCACCGGCTGTTTTCATGGCTCTCATGAACAAAGTGTTTGCTCAATACTTGGATCACTCAGCAGTAGTGTTTATTGATGATGTTCTTGTGTATTCCAAGAGTAGAGAGGATCATGAAGAACACTTGAGGTCATCATTGCAACTTTTGAGGGATAATCAGTTGTATGCTAAACTCAGTAAGTGTGAATTCTGGTTAGAGCAAGTTGCTTTTCTAGGCCACATCATCTCAAAAGAAGGTTTAGCAGTGGATCCAGCCAAGATAGAGGCAGTAGTTGATTGGAAGAGACCAAGCAGTGTGACAGAAATCAGGAGTTTCTTGGGGTTAGCAGGCTACTACCGAAGATTTGTCCAAGGCTTCTCGTCTATTGCGGCACCCTTGACTACTTTGACCCGGAAGAGTGTTCCGTTTGTGTGGACAGAACAGTGTGAAGCTAGTTTCCAAGAGTTGAAGAGAAGATTAACCACAGCTCCAATCCTCACATTACCATCGGGCAGCGGTGGATTCATTGTTTTTACAGATGCTTCCAATGTGGGATTAGGTTGTGTGTTGATGCAAGATGGCAAGGTGATTGCCTATGGCTCAAGGCAGTTGAAGGACCACGAGAAGAATTATGCAACTCATGATCTGGAATTGGCAGCAGTAGTCTTTGCTTTGAAGATGTGGAGGCACTATCTCTATGGAGAGAGATTTGAGGTCCATTCAGATCATAGGGAGTTTGCAGTATTTGTTTTCTCAGAAGGATCTGAATATGAGGCAGAGGAGATGGATGGAGTACATCAAAGACTATGATTTTCCAATCAAGTACCATCCAGGTAAAGTGAATGTTGTAGCTGATGCTTTGAGCAGAAAGTCAGGGATCGTGGCCAGTTTGAGAGGAGCCAGTGTTCTTCAGCAGTTTGAAGAGTTAGGTGTTGAAGTGCAGACCCTAGAGTTGGGGGTTATGTTAGCCAATATGACAGTGTCTGAGCCTACCTTCATCCAGAAGATCAAGGACAGTCAGTTGCAAGATTCAGATTTGGTTAGGATTGTGGATCATATTGCAGAGCGTCCAGACTTCAAGTTGGTGAATGGAGTATTGTACTTTCGTGATCGGTTGTGTGTACCGAATGTGGATGATCTGAAGGAAGAGATTATGACTGAAGCCCACAACACAAGGTACTCCATGCATCCTGGTAGCACGAAGATGTATCAGAACTTGAAGAATAGATTTTTTTGGTGGAACAATATGAAGAGGGAAGTAGCAGCTTTTGTGTCTCGTTGTTTGACTTGCCAGTTGATCAAAGCAGAGCACCAGAAGCCTCCAGGTTTGCTACAGCCATTAGAGATTCCGGAGTGGAAATGGGAGCACATCACCATGGATTTCGTCTCCGGATTGCCTAATACTAAGAAGGGGAATAATGCAATATGGATCATTGTGGACCGTCTTACCAAGTCTGCTCACTTCATTCCGATGAAGACTGGTAATATGATGCATATGGCACCTCTTGCCAAACTCTTTGTTGATGAGATTGTGAGTAAGCATGGTCAACCCGTTTCCATCACCTCAGATAGAGATAGCAGATTTGTTTCGAGGTTTTGGAAATCTCTTCTTGAGTCCATGGGTACCAAACTTCAGTTCAGTACAGCGTATCATCCTCAGACAGATGGTCAGTCAGAGCGGACGATACAGACTCTTGAAGACATGTTGCGTGCTTGTGTGTTGGATTTCAAAGTTCAGTGGGATGAGTGCTTACCACTTTGTGAGTTCGCTTACAACAATAGCTACCATTCTAGCATTGGTATGGCACCTTTTGAGGCTCTCTATGGTAGAAGATGCAGAACTCCGGTTTGTTGGGAAGAAGTCGGTGTTCGTAGCTTTCACGGACCGACTATAGTTGGTGAGACTAGTGACAAGGTCAAATTGATTCAGGAACGCTTGAAGATCGCCCGTAGCAGACAGAAGAGTTATGCAGACACTCGCCGAAGAGAATTGCAGTTTCAAGTGGGTGACAAGGTGTTCTTGAAGGTTTCACCCGTCAGAGGAACCTTGAGGTTCGGTCAGAAGGGCAAGTTGTCAAGGAGATTTATTGGTCCATATGAGATTTTGAGCAAGATTGGAGACGTGGCATATAGGCTTGCGTTACCGCCGGAACTCTCCGGGGTACACAACGTATTTCATGTTTCCATGCTCAAGAAGTATGTGACTAGTCCTTCTCACATTTTGCAGCACGAGCCCTTGGAGATTCGAGAGGATGCTTCGTATGTGGAAAGACCGGTCAGGATCATTGATACCAAGGAGCAAGAGCTGAGAAATCGGACAATTCATTGGGTCAAGGTACTTTGGGAAAATCATGAACCAGAAGAAGCCACTTGGGAATTGAGAGAGCAAGTTCAGAGGAAATACCCACACTTGTTACCCGAGGTAAAAATTTGTTTTATTTGGTGGACCAAATATCCTAAGGGGTGGAGGATGTCAAACCCCAACCCAGGATTAACCCAATAGTGTTTGCTTAGTGTGTGCTTAGTCTTGTTTGAGTTTAGTTATCGTGGGTTAGAATGTGATTAGTTTAGTCATGGTTTTTAGCTTTGGGGGAGTTCGAGAACGTTTAGTGTTTATTAGGCTCACTCAGGAAGGCCTGGGTGTACGTGCAAGCGTGGGAAGATTGTGTTTGGTTGTGTGTTAATCGTGATTTTCATCTCATTTGATTGGTTTTATGATTATGTGCAAGTTTCATGTTTAGCTCATTTGTGTTTGAAGCCTAGAAAATCAAGTTTTGGCCAAAAGGGGTAAAATAGCCTTTTCACACTCAAATCTGGACACGATTTTCGAGGTCCCAAAACCATGTCAAAAATATACTTTTTGAAAACTAGATATTTCGAGGATCGTTTTATCCTTCTTCGTCGACTTCATCCGAGGCCCGCAAGTTCATGTTTTCCTTGATACAAGAATTAGTTCTAATGGGTCCCATCTTGCAATCACTTAACCTCCTTTCCCTTCTCTTCCTCTCCATTCTACAAATCTCTGCAATTTTTCTAAACTTAGGGCTGGGAAAAACCCCTCTTTTCCCCTCTTCTTCTTCCCTTGAATGCTTGAGCTAGGAGACTCCAAATGAAATTCTAAAACCATCATCTTCTTCCTCTCAAGCTAAGCTTTCCATAGATGCAATTTTCTTGAAGTTTCTTGGTGGGAAGGATCTCCATTTTCTTCTTCACTCCTTGTTTGGGCATCTCTAGGTAAGAGCTTCAACCTATCTCTTTAATGGAGTTTCTTCTACCTCCAAAGATCTTGTTTTTCTAACTTGTAGCAACCATTTCGAAATGGGTTGTTGGGTTGTGTTTTTGGGTGAGTTTTTGAATGGATTTCATGGGCTTTTGTAGTTCTTGGATTGGCCCTTGATTTGGAGTGCTTGAAGAAAGATCTTGTGTTTATTTGGCTAAGGCAAGTGATTCATTTAAGTGGTTGTACATGTGTGTCTTGGATTTGCATTTGGTATTAATGTTTTGATTTATTAGGTTTTCATGTTATGATCTTGTTTTAGACAATGCAAGCATATCTAATGTCCTTCCACACTTTCAGAATTTCATATCTTTGAAATGGGTCTTGTTTTGTTGAAGTTTGGATTTGTTTAGAGATGAATGGGTTTTCAAGTATTGTGAAATGGGTTCTTTGTTAAGGCATTGATTAAGTTTGAAATGAATGCCCCAATGTGAGCCTTGATAGCATGGTTATTCATGTATTTAGTTTGCTAATTTGAGTGGAAAGATTGTAGAAAAGAAAGGAGGAAAAGATTTGACATGTGGACCATGTATTAGGAGTGCAATTTCTGCACTCAGCGAGCACAGGCAGAAGCCTGTTCGCTCGAGCGAACCAGGGGTCCGCTCGAGCGACCAGGCCCCTGCTTGGCATGAGCGCAGGCAGAAGCCTGTTCGCTCGAGCGAACCATGGGTCCGCTCGAGCGACCAGGCCACTGCCTGGTCCGGGCGCAGACAGCAAGCTGTCCGCTCGAGCGACCCCTGGTTCGCTCGAGCGAACTGCCTGCTGCCTGAAATTTTTGAGAAAGAGACTGTTTTGAAATTTTAACCCATTTATGCATTTTTAAGGATTGGAAAAGAAAAACTAGGCTATGTTGTGGACTTTAACCTGACATTGCGTGATTGGAACTCCAAGATACGAAGCAACTTCGGGGACACCAATTATTAGATTTTAACAACAGAGTTCCAATCACCCAAGAGTCATTGAATAGCCTAAGTACGTACTTGACAAAATTATCGCGTTTTGAACTCTGTTTTGATACTTCAAGTAATATAGTGTACTCGTTTTGAAATCAAGTATTTACAAGATATGTTTCAAGATGTGTTTCAAGTATCAAATGGGGATCACTTCTATAAGTTGTGAGCATATATATTATGCATTGTGCTAGTCGTGCCTTGTCTTGTCGTGACAAGTGATTTCCCCCTCTATTTTCGATATGTTTGAATCGTGTTTCGCGTGTTTTGTGCATTCATGAATTCTAGTGAACACCACAGAGCTTGGACTGCCCTCTCAGTCTGATCCACTGTCTGGGGGTCCTTAAACATGTGAACTAACTGCAGATTAGTAGTGTATTTATTACACATCGTGCGTGTCCGGTTCCGCGGCCGGAAATCCCGTTTTTGTGGGAATCGTGTCGTGCTATATTATGTATATTCGTGCTTGTCGTGCGTGCTTGCTCTTTTCATTATAAATGATAGAGAAAGGATGGGCTCTATGTGGATTTGCTATTCATGATATATATATGTTATGCATTCATGTTAGCTTTGTCTTTGATTTAGAAAAGTGTTCCACAAGTAAAGTATTTTCTTGATATTTCGATTTAACAATGTTTTACATGCTTTCACTTAAGTGATTTCTTGCCAAACCGTTGTGTTTGATGCTTGTATTATGGTGTCCAGGTGCAGGAGACCCTCCCTTTGAGGAGGAGTGCCAGGAGGAGGCCGTTGGGCCCAACCTAGCCCGTGAGTGGCAGCCCGATGACGTCATCTAGACGTTGGGGTGGTGCATGAGTTCCGTTGGATCACTTTTTGGGATTTTTGATATACTTTTGGTATTGTATTGGCCTATGTTGGCCTCTTATTGGGAAGTGTAATAACTTAACTTATTTTGTTAACTTTACAACTTGAATTATGGGAATGCCTTGTTGTGTTTCATTCTGATTATGTCTCGATGTCATTATGTTTCCTATTGTGACATGATATGATAAGATGTGATTTGCCACGCGCTTCCGCATGACTTTGAGTGTTGTATTGCGGGAACCTTGGGAGGTCCTATGTTGGCCTCTTATTGGGAAGTGTAATAACTTAACTTATTTTGTTAACTTTTACAACTTGAATTATGGAATGCCTTGTTATGTTTTACAACTTGAAGTATTATGGGAATGCCCTTGTTATGTTTTCTATGATATTTAGTCTTGATGACGTCATGCTTATGATCATGACTTGTTAAGATGTGATTGCCACGCGCTTCCGCACACTTGAGCATGTGAGTTGGTTGTTCCATGTGTGTTTGTTCGGAACCCTCACCGCGGGAACCTGTGGGAGGTTTAATCATCTTTCAAATAATCTTAATCGCATCATCATCTGCCGCGGCCTCGGTCCGGGGTCACGACAACCCACTTGCACCCAACAAGTTTAATATTGGCAGGTAAATCCACAAGTCTCCAGACCTGATTGGAGTACATAGACTCCATCTTAGCTTTCATAGCATCTTGCTAATATCCCGAATCTATGTCATTAATTGCTTCATCATAGTTACAAGGATCTTGTTCATGTTCTTTCGGGACTGCCTCGTAAGACTCTCCCAAGAACGAGAACCTGTCAGGAGGTCTGACAATCCTCCTACTACGACGAGACACTGGTGTAACAACTGGGTCTGGTAAGGGCGGTTCTTCCTCAAGTTCGGTCTCACTTGGATTTGGAATTGATTACTCTTGAATCTCTTCTAAGATCACCTTTCCTAAAGATTTCCGGTCCCTTATTTAATCTTCCTCCAGAAAAACCTCATTGGTTCTCACCAGCACTTTCTGCTATCTGGGATAATAGAATAACCAACCTTTAGTTCCCTTAGGATATCCTACAAACGTGCATACTTCCGACTTCGATTCCAACTTATCCGTCTTAACCTTCAGCACGTGTGCCGGACAACCCCAAATGTGTAAATGTCGCAAACTAGGCTTTCGCCCGGACCACAACTCCCAGGGAGTCTTAGGTACAGACTTAGATGGTACGAAGTTTAGTATGTACATCGCAGTATCTAAGGCATATCCCCAAAAGGATATAGGTAATCCTGAGAAACTCAACATAGACCTGATCATATCTAAAAGTGTCTAGTTCCTTCTTTCTACTACTCCATTCTGTTGAGGCATACCAGGAGCAGACAACTGGGATAGAATCTCATTCTCTGATAAATATCCCATAAAATCAGCAGAGAGATTCCCCTCCTCAATCTGATCGAAGAGTCTTGATACTTTTACCTAATTGCTTTTCCGCTTCAAAATTCTTTGAACTTTTCAAAAGCCTCGGACTTGCGGTGCATTAGGTATATGTATCCATATCTTGAGTAATCATCTGTGAAAGTGATGAAGTACTCATATCCTCTTCTGGCCCTGACATTAATGGGTCCACACACATCAGTATGCACTAATTCCAATAAATCTTTGGCCCTATTGCCCTTGGATGAAAAGGGTCACTTGGTCATTTTGCCTTCCAGACAAGACTCGCAGACAGGCATTGGTTCTACCACCAATGAAGGCAAGATACCATCTTTCACTAGCTTGTCAATCCTATTTAGGTTTATATGACCTAGCCTCAAGTGCCAAAGTTTTGTTGGATTAGATGAAGGTAACTTCCTCTTTAATGATGGTCTATTAATTGTTTCAGTATCATGTATCTCATACATCGTGGGAGTTAACAAATAAAGCCCATTGGTTACCTTGTCAAAACATATAAAAGTATCATTCCTCTTTATGACAACTTCAGTACGAAAAGTAATAGAATAACTTTTATTCACCAAACTAGAAACTGAAATTAAATTCCGTCGTAAAGACGGTACATATAATGTGACTGACAAAACCAACTTATTATTTGAAAAAACATAAAGTAATGACTCCCACTGAAATAGCCTCCGCCTTAGCGTCAGATCCTAGGTTGACAATGATTTCTCCGTCACTAAGCCTCCTGGTTTCCCTGAACCCCTATAACGTATTACATATGTGATTAGTTGCCCCGGAGTCCACACACCAAGATTCTGAAGTACCAGTTGCAAAACTAACTTCATAAATAAGTGACTCAATCATACCTGAGGTCTTCTTCTTAGATAGATATTCTGGACAATTCCTTTTCCAATGTCCTGTCTTCCCACAATGGAAACAGTTTTCCTTTTGTCCCTGAACCCTTAGCCTTGGCCACGCCACCATTAGGACCATTCTCCACCTTAGGAACCTTTGGAACTGATTTCTTTTTGCCTTTCCACCCTTTGCCTTTCAGCTTGGACTTGGCATCTAACTTTACTGTCATTAGAGCAGTTGGCTTCTTCTTCATAATCCATTCAGTCACTACCAACTGGCTAGACAGCTCAGCCAGAGTCAGATTCATCGTATTCATATTATAATTAACTTTGAAATTGTTGAATGACTCTGGCAGTGACTCAAGGATTATGTCAATCTGTGATTCTGCATCAATCGCAGCTCCCAGTACATCTAACTCATTTAATGAGTCCATCATTTTCAACATGTGTTCCTGTACTGATGTACCTTCAGCCATTTTGGTGCTAATAAGCACCCTCATAGCTGCCTGCCTAGCAGGCGTGCCCTGCAAACATCTCCTTTAAGTTCGATATAATTTCGTATGCAGTCTTATAGGATTGATGTTGGTGTTGCAAAGCACTAGACATGGATGCCTGAATGTAACATCTGGCCATCTCATCGTCTTTGACCCATTTGGTGTAAAGTTCCTTTTCTTCTTCTGATGCATCTGGGCCAGGCTCATCAAGGGGGGTTTGGTAAGGACATATTTATATCCTGAAGCAGTCAGGACAATGTCCCGGTTCCGTTTCCAGTCTACATAGTTGGATCCCACCAACTTATTCTGGTTGAGGATGGTCGCAAGTGGATTGAAGGTATTTGCATTCATGCTTGAAAATACTGTAGCACATAACCATACATTCAATTAATGAATTTAAATGATATTAGGGTTTAGTATTCTACCAAATTTATGTGGGAATCCTCATAACCATAAAATTCAGAATACATCGGAATCGCAATCCCCGGGGTATGCCTCCTTGGGGAGTGCAAATAACACCTAGATTAGTGCGGATCAAAGTTGATCAAAATTATGATTAAGACTAACTATCCATGATCCCCCATCATTCATTATTATCTAGGTATCTCATACCAAAAAATGTATGACTCCCGATTGGCTTTGGTCTCTAAAATACATGAGGCAAATCCTTGGGGATACTGCATCATTATTTTAGTTAAGTGTGACCCACCAACTAGCATTGCATGACAGCCGTTGCGGGCAGCTCCTCCTTGAGGAGTGGGCCCCCGCCCCGTCTCACCAAAACTATCCATGGGAGATCAATATCTAGTAACCAGACAAATAAAAGCCCTCCGTGGGGAACGGCCATTCTCAAGATGGCGCGAGGCTAATACTTTCCCTACAATGGACCTATGGTGGAAAACCATGGGGATTTCTAAATATAAATGCCCCGCTCCCACTTAATATTTTAGAATTGAGGATTTCCTTATAGGTATATGGGCCCACAAATATAGACATCAAATCATCTCATGATATGACCGATGATTGGTTCCAAGTCAAGTTATTTTATAGAAAGTCCAGTTTCTTAAATTAGTGTTACCAATGGATCCATCTCATGGGTCCACCAACTCTAATTAGAACTCTTTCCAAAAATTAATTTGATTTGACTAATTTTGGAAATTGCTATGTTTGGATCAGATTTGTAAACATACTAAAACAAGCAACCATCCATAAAAAAGAAGTGCTAAAATTAGAAACTTGTCCTCTCCTCCACATGGCCCAAGCGGAATAGACTTCTTGGACTTTTAGACTTTCCAAAACTTTGGGATTCCTCAAACTCTTTGGGCATCTTCAAAACTCTTTTGGTAATCTTCAAACTCTTTGATTAGGAGTCCAACTTCACTTTCCTTCTTCGTCTCGGACATCACCAAAATTTACAAATTATTGAAAATTATATAAATTCCTATGCCTCATGGATGAGACTTACATGATGATCTAAACATGGAAATAAAAGGCTATAGGGAAATTCACCATGCCTTGCCCATTCACGGGAAACCAAGGAAACCATGATGCCCTTTACACTTTGCCACAAATAAACCAATAACCATATAAAAGAAAATAAGAGTTGTGGGCCATATGGAGAGGACATTATTGTCGCGACCCCGGACCGAGGAGGCCGCGGCATTGATGATGATAAAGTGAGATTATTTGAAAGATGATTAAACCTCCTACAGGTTCCCGCGGTGAGGGTTCCAAACAAACACACATGGAACAACCAACTCACATGATCAAGTCTGCGGAAGCGCGTGGCAAATCACATCTTAACAAGTCATGACAGAATATAAACATAATGTCATCAAGACTAAATATCAGAATGAAAACATAACGAGGCAATCCCATAATACTTCAAGTTGTAAAGTTAACAAAGTATATTAAGTTTTTACACTTCCCAAAATAAGAGGCCAACAAAGGCCAATACAATTCCAAAAGTATATAAAATCCCAAAGAAGTGATCCATCGAAACTCATGACCCGTCCAAACGTCTACATGACGTCGTCGGGTTGCCACTCTCGGGCTAGGATAGGCCCTACAGCCTCCTCCTGGCACTTCTCCTCAAAGGGAGGGACTCCTGCACCTGGTCACCAAAATACAAGCATCAAACACGACGGTTTGGCAAGAAATCATTTTAAGTGAAAGCATGTAAAACAAGGTTTAATCGAGAACATAAGGAAATACTTTACTGAACGTAAAACAATACTTACGAAACACTTTTCTAAATCAAAGACAAACTAACATGAATGCATAACATATATATCATGAATCGTAAATCCACGAAGAGCCCATCCTTTCTCTACCATTTATAATGGAAAGAGTAAGCACGCACGACAAGCACAAATATACATAATATAGCACGACACGATTCCCACAAATACAGGATTTCCGGCCGCGGAACCGGACACACACGATGTGTAATAAATACACTACTAATCTGCAGTTAGTTCACATGTTTAAGGACCCCCAGACAGTGGATCAGACTGAAAGGGCAGTCCAAGCTCTGTGGTGTTCACTTGAGTTCATGAATGCACAAAACACGCTAAACACGATTCAAACATATCGAAAATAAAAGGGGAAATCGCTTGTCACGACAAGACGAGGCACGACTAGCAAAATGCATAATATATATGCTCACAACTTATAGAAGTGATCCCCATTTAATACTTGAAACACATCTTAGAACGAGCTTGCAAACTTGATTTCAAAACGAGTACACGATGTAACTTGCGGTCTTAAATCAACGCTCAAACACGATAATTTTGTTGTGGAATGGGGGAAAGGGAGAAAGGAAAAGGGTTAAGTGCTAGACAAGTGGGCCCCCTTTAGTGATAATCTTGCATAAGTCAAAACATGGTCTTGTGGGCCTCAAATGAAGTCGACGAAGAAGGATAAAACGATCCTTGAAATATCTAGTTTCCAAAAAATATATTTTTGACATGGTTTTGGGATCTCGAAAATCGTGTCCAGATTTGAGTGTGAAAAGGCTATTTTACCCTTTTTGGCCAAAACTTGAGTTTCTGGGCTTCAAACGCAAATGGGCTAAACACGAAAGTTGCACATAATCATAAAACCAATTAAATGAAATGAACATCACGATTAACACACAACCAAACACAATCTTCCCACTCTTGCACGTACACCCAGGCCTTCCTGAGTGAGCCTAGTAAACACTAAACGTTCTCGAACTCCCCAAAGCTATAACCATGACTAAAACTAATCACATTCTAACCCACGATTACTAAACCCAATCAAGACTAAGTACACACTAAGCAAACACTATTGGGTTAATCCTGGGTTGGGGTTTGACATCATCCACCCCTTAGGATATTTGGTCCACCAAATAAATCGAACTTTTACCTTTGGTAACAAGTGTGGGTATTTCCTCTGAACTTGATCTCTCAGTTCCCATGTGGCTTCTTCTGGTTCATGATTTTCCCAAAGTACCTTGACCCAATGAATTGTCCGATTTCTCAGCTCTTGCTCCTTGGTATCAATGATCTTGATCGGTCTTTCCACATAAGAAGCATCCTCTCGAATCTCCAAAGGCTCGTGCTGCAAAATGTGAGAAGGACTAGTCACATACTTCTTGAGCATGGAAACATGAAATACGTTGTGTACCCCGGAGAGTTCCGGCGGTAACGCAAGCCTATAAGCCACGTCTCCAATCTTGCTCAAAATCTCATATGGACCAATAAATCTCCTTGACAACTTGCCCTTCTGTCCGAACCTCAGGGTTCCTCTGACGGGTGAAACCTTCAAGAACACCTTATCACCCACTTGAAACTGCAATTCTCTTCGGCGAGTGTCTGCATAACTCTTCTGTCTGCTACGGGCGACCTTCAAGCGTTCCTGAATCAATTTGACCTTGTCACTCGTTTCACCAACTATAGTCGGTCCGTGAAAGCTACGAACACCGACTTCTTCCCAGCAAACCGGAGTTCTGCATCTTCTACCATAGAGAGCCTCAAAAGGTGCCATACCAATGCTAGAATGGTAGCTATTATTGTAAGCGAACTCACAAAGTGGTAAGCACTCATCCCATTGAACCTTGAAATCTAGCACACATGCACGCAACATGTCTTCAAGAGTCTGTATCGTCCGCTCTGACTGACCATCTGTCTGAGGATGATACGCTGTACTGAACTGGAGTTTGGTACCCCTGGACTCAAGAAGAGTTTTCCAAAACCTTGAAACAAATCTGCTATCTCTATCTGAGGTGATGGAAACGGGTTGACCATGCTTACTCACAATCTCATCAACAAAAAGTTTTGCAAGAGGTGCCATATGCATCATATTACCAGTCTTCATCGGAATGAAGTGAGCAGACTTGGTAAGACGGTCCACAATGATCCATATTGCATTATTCCCCTTCCTAGTATTAGGCAATCCGGAGACGAAATCCATGGTGATATGCTCCCATTTCCACTCCGGAATCTCTAATGGCTGTAGCAAACCTGGAGGTTTCTGATGCTCTGCTTTGATCAACTGGCAAGTCAAGCAACGAGACACAAAAGCTGCTACCTCCCTCTTCATGTTGTTCCACCAAAATCTATTCTTCAAGTTCTGATACATCTTCGTGCTACCCGGATGCATGGAGTATCTTGTGTTGTGGGCTTCAGTCATAATCTCTTCCTTCAGATCATCCACATTCGGTACACACAACCGATCACGAAAATACAATACTCCATTCACCAACTTGAAGTCTGGACGTTCTGCAATATGATCCACAATCCTAGCCAAATCTGAATCTTGCAACTGACTGTCCTTGATCTTCTGGATGAAAGTGGGCTCAGACACTGTCATATTGGCTAACATCACAACCAACTCTAGGGTCTGCACTTCAACACCTAGCTCTTCAAACTGCTGAAGAACACTGGCTCCTCTCAAACTGGCCATGATCCCTGACTTCCTGCTCAAAGCATCAGCTACAACATTCACTTTGCCTGGATGGTACTTGATTGGAAAATCATAGTCTTTGATGTACTCCATCCATCTCCTCTGCCTCATATTCAGATCCTTCTGAGAAAACAAATATTGCAAACTCCTATGATCGGAATGGACTTCAAATCTCTCTCCATAGAGATAGTGTCTCCACATCTTCAAAGCAAACACTACTGCTGCCAATTCCAAGTCATGAGTTGCATAATTCTTCTCATGATCCTTCAACTGCCTTGAGCCATAAGCAATCACCTTGCCATCTTGCATCAACACACAACCTAATCCCACATTAGAAGCATCTGTAAAAACAATGAATCCACTGCTGCCCGATGGTAATGTGAGGATTGGAGCTGTGGTTAACCTTCTCTTCAACTCTTGAAAACTCAATTCACACTGTTCCGTCCACACAAACGGAACACTCTTCCGGGTCAAAGTAGTCAAAGGTGCTGCAATAGACGAGAAGCCTTGGACAAATCTTCGGTAGTAGCCTGCTAACCCCAAGAAACTCCTGATTTCTGTCACACTGCTCGGTCTCTTCCAATCAACTACTGCCTCTATCTTGGCTGGATCCACTGCTAAACCTTCTTTTGAGATGATGTGGCCTAGGAAAGCAACTTGCTCTAACCAGAATTCACATTTACTGGGTTTTGCATACAACTGGTTATCTCTCAAAAGCTGCAATGATGACCTCAAGTGTTCTTCATGATCCTCTCTACTCTTGGAATACACGAGAACGTCATCAATAAACACTACTGCTGAGTGATCCAAATACTGTGCAAACACTTTGTTCATGAGAGCCATGAAGACAGCTGGTGCATTGGTCAAACCAAAGGGCATTACTAGAAACTCATAATGCCCATACCTCGTTCGAAAAGCCGTTTTTTGCACATCTGAATCTCTGACTCTCAACTGATGATACCCAGATCTCAAATCTATCTTGGAAAAGTATGATGCTCCTTGCAATTGGTCAAACAATTCATCAATCCTAGGCAAAGGGTACTTGTACTCGAATTCAATTTCCTGTAATCAATACACATCCTCAAGCTTCCATCCTTCTTCTTCACAAATAGAACTGGTGCTCCCCAAGGTGAAACACTTGGCCTAACGAAACCCTTGCCCAACAATTCTTGCAACTGAAGTTTCAACTCTCCCAATTCTGCTGGAGCCATCCTGTAAGGTGCAATGGAGATCGGAGCTGTCCCTGGAAGAAGCTCTATAGTGAACTCAACTTCCCTAATTGGTGGTAATCCCGGGATTTCATCTGGAAAAACATCCGGAAATTCACACACAACGGGGATTCCCTCCACCCCTTGGGACTGTTTATCCTCCGTGATAAACGCTACAAAAGCCTCACATCCACTGTGAATCAACCTGCTTGCCTTAAGCAAAGAAATAAACCCTGCTCTAGACGGTTTCCTGATCCCCTGAAACATCAACTCTGCTTGCTCTCCTTGCAATCCGAATGTTATGATTTTACTGAAACAATCCATGGTGGCATGATATGCTTCTAACCAATCCATGCCTAAAATGATGTGAAAATCATGCATGTCTAGAACAATTGGCTGGTAAATTTACATCTCCTAACAAAACTGGACAGTTAGGGAAATAGGTTCTACACTCAACCTGTCTACCCACTGGTGTTGTAACAAGCAAAATAAAATCCAGTTGACTATGAGGTGCATCAATCATCTTGACAAACATAGGAGATATAAAAGAATGCGTTGATCCAGGATCAAATAAAATCTGTGCTTCTACTTCACAAACAAGAAGTTTACCTTCCACCACGTCTTCTGCAGCTTCAGATCTGCACGGTTGAGGTTGAACAGACGTCCTTGCTGCTGTGGCCTGTTCTGTGCCTGATTCTGCCTGCCTTGCACATTTCTATTCTGCTGAGGTCTGTTCTGATGTTGCTGTTGCCTTGCTTGCTGCTGCTGCTGAGGTGGTCTGACTTGATTCTGAGGTGGTGCCTGATTCTGTGGAGCTGCCTGCCTCTGCTGCTGATTTCTGTTCTGCTGATTTTGAAGCTGTGGGCAATCTTTAATGGCATGATTCATTGCCCCACACTTGAAGCAAGCTCCTGTGGCCTTACAACACTCATGTGTCTGATGGTTCTTGCCACAGTGAGCACAGCCTTGGCTCACTAAATTCTGCTCTTGCTTGGGCTTCTTGCTATGGTGCTGTGATCTCTGATTTTGCTGCTGATACTGCTGCTTCCTATCTAGAATGATCATATTATTGATGTCCTCAAACCTGTATGCCCTCTTCACAGCCTCATCATAAGTAGCTGGTGGAACTACTCCAATGGTATCCCTCATGATGATGGGATTCAAGCCCTCCAAAAATTTATTGATCTTCTTCAACTCTGTATCAATAAGCTCTGTGGCATACCTAGCCAGCCTCTCAAATTTTGTAACATACTCCAACACTGACATGTTGCCCTGTTTGAGTTGCTGGAACTCAATGGCCTTCTGTCTCTTGATGTGTGATGGAATATACTTGTCCTGAAATTGGGTTTTGAAGGCTGCCCATGCCTCCTCATTGGCCATGGCCATGTAGGGTTCTTTCACTGTTTGCCACCATTGGTCTGCTAGCCCATAGAATAACGAAGTTGTGAGGTTCACTTTCTGTCTGCTTGTGCAAGTGAAGACATCAAAGATTTTCTCTGTATTAGACAACCAGTCATCAGCCACAAGTGGATTCTCTTGGCCCGAGAACTCTTTGGGTGCTCTCTTTCTAAACCTCTCAAATAGCAAGTTTGGGTCATGTTCCCTATTGTTTATGACAATATTGGGAGCTACCGGTGGAGCCTCTTGTCTATTCTGGAGAACCTCCGGAAGTTGCCTCTGCACTTGTGCCATTTCAGCATCTTTCTTTGCCATTTGTTCTTGAAATCTGTTCTGGGCTTCATTTGCTTGCCTCTGTTGTGCCAACATAGCCTGCATGAGCTCTTGGAACTGATTTGCTGTAGGTATTGGATTCTGATCATTTTCATTTTGGTTACTAGCAGAAGCATTGTTCGGTAGAACTCTTCTAGGAGGCATTGCTGTAAAACAAAATGTTAGTACACAATAAATATAGTCAAATGGTTTCCTAGACGTCACACTAAGCAATTCTAACGAATTCACGAACTCTCACCACGATCCTAAGATCTTTCTAGTTTCTTTTAAGTGCCTGAAACAAGTCCCGCTCTGATACCAGTCCTGTCGCGACCCCGGACCGAGGAGGCCGCGGCATTGATGATGATTAAAGTGAGATTATTTGAAAGATGATTAAACCTCCCACAGGTTCCCGCGGTGAGGGTTCCAAACAAACACACATGGAACAACCAACTCACATGATCAAGTATGCGGAAGCGCGTGGCAAATCACATCTTAACAAGTCATGACAGAATATAAACATAATGTCATCAAGACTAAATATCAGAATGAAAACATAACGAGGCATTCCCATAATACTTCAAGTTGTAAAGTTAACAAAGTATATTAAGTTATTACACTTCCCAAAATAAGAGGCCAACAAAGGCCAATACAATTCCAAAAAGTATATAAAATCCCAAAGAAGTGATCCATCGAAACTCATGACCCGTCCAAACGTCTACATGACGTCGTCGGGTTGCCACTCACGGGCTAGGGTAGGCCCAACAGCCTCCTCCTGGCACTCCTCCTCAAAGGGAGGGACTCCTGCACCTGGTCACCAAAATACAAGCATCAAACACGACGGTTTGGCAAGAAATCATTTTAAGTGAAAGCATGTAAAACAAGGTTTAATCGAGAACATAAGGAAATACTTTACTGAACGTAAAACAATACTTACGAAATACTTTTCTAAATCAAAGACAAACTAACATGAATGCATAACATATATATCATGAATCGTAAATCCACAAAGAGCCCATCCTTTCTCTACCATTTATAATGAAAAGAGTAAGCACGCACGACAAGCACGAATATACATAATATAGCACGACACGATTCCCACAAATACGGGATTTCCGGCCGCGGAACCGGACACGCACGATGTGTAATAAATACACTACTAATCTGCAGTTAGTTCACATGTTTAAGGACCCCCAGACAGTGGATCAGACTGAAAGGGCAGTCCAAGCTCTGTGGTGTTCACTTGAGTTCATGAATGCACAAAAACACGCTAAACACGATTCAAACATATCGAAAAAATAAAAGGGGAAATCACTTGTCACGACAAGACGAGGCACGACTAGCAAAATGCATAATATATATGCTCACAACTTATAGAAGTGATCCCCATTTAATACTTGAAACACATCTTAGAACGAGCTTGCAAACTTGATTTCAAAACGAGTACACGATGTAACTTGCGGTCTTAAATCAACGCTCAAAACACGATAATTTTATCAAGTACATACTTAGGCTATTCATTGACCATTGGTTGATTGGAACTCTATATTTAAAATACAAGGATTGGTGTCCCCGAAGTTAGTACATAGCATGGAGTTCCATTCACACAATGTCTATTTAAAGTCCTTAATATAGCCTAGTTTTCAAATTTTAAAAGAAAAAGCAAATGGGCAAAAATCTGCTTAAACAGGGAAATTTCAGTGTGCCCGGTCGACCTGGCCCTTGGCCGGTCGACCGCGTACACTGTGAGCCCGGTCGACCGGCCAAGTCCCGGTCGACTCAGAGTTGTAAAATAAATTCGATGAACAGTATTTTGGTCAGGTTCCAGAGAATCTGACCCTATGTCGCCGGTCGACCGCGTGAACTGCAAGAACAGGAAATCCCGCAGTGCAGCAGGTCATCCAACTGGGACCAAATCCTGTGTCCCCGGTCGACCGCGCCCCTTGGCCGGTCGACCGCGTGAACTGCGGAAATCAGAACCCAGTTCTGATTTCTGCAATGCACTGGTCCATCTTTCCTTCCTTTCTTTTCTACAATCTTTCCAACCTAATTAACAAATTAAACACATGAATATACATACTATCAAGGCTCACATTGGGGCATTCATTTCATACTTAAACAAGTCATTAACATAGCAACCCATTTCAAAACCCTTGAAACCCTTTCTTATCAAAACAAATCCAAACTTCAACAAAAGCAAGACTTGGTTAAAAGATATGAAATCTGAAAGTTTGGAAAGCTATTAAACATGCTTGCATTTTCCAATGTAAGAACACAACATGAAAACCTAAATAAGCAAGACATTTGTACCAAATAACAAATCCATGAACACACATGCACAACAACTTAAATAGATCACTTGCCTTAGCCAAATGAAAACAAGATTCTTCTTCAAGCACTCCTAATCAAAAGTCCAAGCCAAGAACTACAAAAGACCCATGAAATCCATTCAAAACTCACCCAAAAACACAACCAAGCAACCCATTTCGAAATAGGTGCTACAAGTTAGAAAAACATGATCTTTAGGAATAGAAGAAACTCCATTAAAGAGATGGGTTGAAGCTCTTACCTAGAGGTGCCCAAACAAGAAATGAGGAAGAAAATGGAGATCTTTCTCACAAGGAAACTTCAAGAAAATGATATAGATGGAAAGCTTGTCTTGAGAGGAAGAAGATGGTGGTTTTAGAATTTCATTTGGAGGCTCATTCATGAAGAGAAGAAGAGGGGAAAAAGATGGTTTTCAGCCCTAGGTCAAGGGAAAGTGCAAAGATTTTGTTGTGGAATGGGGGAAAGGGAGAAAGGAAAAGGGTTAAGTGCTAGACAAGTGGGCCCCCTTTAGTGCTAATCTTGCATGAGTCAAAACATGGTCTTGTGGGCCTCAAATGAAGTCGACGAAGAAGGATAAAACGATCCTTGAAATATCTAGTTTCCAAAAAATATATTTTTGACATGGTTTTGGGATCTCAAAAATCGTGTCCAGATTTGAGTGTGAAAAGGCTATTTTACCCTTTTTGGCCAAAACTTGAGTTTCTGGGCTTCAAACACAAATGGGCTAAACACGAAAGTTGCACATAATCATAAAACCAATTAAATGAAATGAAAATCACGATTAACACGCAACCAAACACAATCTTCCCACGCTTGCACGTACACCTAGGCCTTCCTGAGTGAGCCTAGTAAACACTAAACGTTCTCGAACTCCCCAAAGCTATAACCATGACTAAAACTAATCACATTCTAACCCACGATAACTAAACCCAATCAAGACTAAGTACACACTAAGCAAACACTATTGGGTTAATCCTGGGTTGGGGTTGACAAT
>QPKB01000508.1:0-28764 GCA_003546025.1 Camphora micrantha
ACGAGTTCAAAAAAAAAAAAAAAAAATCTGATTTCAAACTTGTCAGATTTTCAAAAAAAAAAATTCTTTCTTTTGGATCCAAATTTGAGAAATTGTGGTTTTCTTTTCCTTTCTGACTTAGGGCTCGCAGAAATTGTTTGAGCCCCTGTTCAGATTGGGAACGGACCATTCGCTCTCTCTGATGAGTCCATCAAAAAAAAAAAGGGAAGCATTTGAGAACACGAAAGTTTTACCGTTTGCGTTATTTAATCGAGGTTGATCTAAGAAAAGCCTTGTCCAGAGTTTGGAGACAACTAGGCTGTTCTAGGTAAGGGTCCTCCAAACGGGTTCATTAAGTAATCCTACCCTTACCTGGGGGCTGGTCTATCAACATTGGTTTCATAAGAACGAATCGTGAGAACTCGATGTATTCTCAAACCCTAAAAAACAAAATTTCGTCGATTTTTGGTTCAAATTTGAGAAATCTTGATCTCTTCCTTTTCAGACTCTGTGCTCGCAGAAATGTTGAGCACGTGTTTGAATTGGAACATCATTTGCTCTCTCTGATGAATCAGATACTGACTTTCAAAAAAAAATCTTCAAAAAAAAACTTCTGTCACGTCTGGGTTCAAAGTCGAGAAATCTTGACCTCTTCCGCCTCGGATTACTGTGCTCGCAGAAATGTTGAGCACGTGTTTGGGTTGGAACGTCATTTGCTCTCTTTGATGAATCTGATCCTGGCTTTTCTAAAAAAAAAAAAAAAAAAACTTCCGTCATTGTTAGGTCCAGATTTGAGAAATTCTGGTTATTTCCTTTTCGGACTCTATGCTCGCAGAAATGTTGAGCACGTGTTCGGATCGGAGTGCCATTTGCTCTCCTTTATGAACCCAACCTTGACCTTTCAAAAAATCCCATCTCGTGTCTATTTCGAGGATGCGATTTACAACATCTGTGCCTAGCGGTGCTAGTACGCCCTCTTGGGTCTACTGTATTCGCGACCGACACATTTGTACTCCCAACCTTATATCATTTTGCCTCGAGTGAGCCTCGCTCCTCGGTAATCTGAATTAAGGTTCACAATTGTTTCTAGCAGTCACTGGAACGCTCACTCTGAGCCTTTCATACTTGCGTTTAGAACAATTGTATACTCTATGGCTTTTTGCCTTCTTCATCTTGCTTGGGCCGGGCCTTGTCCCCTCAAGCAAATTGAAAAGAAAAAACCATAGTTGATTTCCATTTATGATCACCACATTCTTGTGATTACTAATGGATCCGGTCTTGTTTCAGAAAGGTTTTCAAAACTAACATGGCAGCTTCGTTGACAATCACCTTTGACGAGAACAAGTACCAGCTAATGCTTCAAGAGAAGCAAAACGAACGCGCTCCTAGGCGCCTCGCCAGCGGCCGAAGTGTCACTTCCTTCGGTAACACACAAGACACCGGGTCGACCTCCTCTCCCCGGTCCATCGTCTTTGGGTCGCTGGGACCTTTCCCACTTCCCGCAGAAGAAACAACTCCTGCGAAGAAGCAGAGAACTGCCCCTGGGCGCGTCACTACTGTGACACCAAGGGCAACCGCCAAGAAGACTGAAGCCCGCGACAACCCCGCTGATGGACCCGATTCCTTCCCTCTCTCCCGCTGCCTCCGCCCCGGGTCTTTCGGGGTACGGCGGAGGGGAGGAGAAGAAAAAGATAAAGGGTTTCAACATCTTTCCTTTTTTTTGTACGGGTATGCCAATTTCACTTTTCTACTTGGAGTTTAGAAATGGTGATCCGAAGATTCACCTTCACAAGTAGAAAGGGGAAATGAAACTTTTTCTAGTTTCTATTGCACACATATTTTAAGAAAAGAGACAAAAGGGTTTTTTTTGAATGCCGTGAAAGGCGATTTCATTTGTTTGCCGTGAAAGGCGATTTTGCCGTAAAAGGGGATGTACAAGTCTTATCCATTATGAAAGACAAGAATTGTGATTTTTGTCTCTAAAAGAAAAATAAAGTACAATAGAAATCAAGAAAAGGAATCTGACTTCTCATTCGATTGTGGGGACACGTTCAGATCGACGGTCGCGAGTCATGTATGGGCTCCTCCATCGTCCATGCAGATGAGAACACGATGCTTGGATTCTTGGCTTAGCTTTCTAACCTCAGATTTTTAAAGGACAAAGACCAAAAGAAGGTCTTATATCCGATAAAAAGCTAAGTAAACGGGCTGAAAAGCCACGTTTTAGCCATGTTGGTAGAAGAAGGGAGGTCCTTGGGGTGTGGCCCCCCAAGGGTGCTTCAATCACCTTTTGGCGGTCTTTGCAGCAGGGTTGCAGGGCTTCTGGATTTTTTGTCTTCTTCGGGGGGAGAGCGAGAGCTAGATCCGGATCGCACCTTTGTTTCTCTTTTTTGAATGCCCTCCTATTTATAGGCCTTTGGTAGCCATTTAGGAGGATTTATGAGCATTGAATGTATTAATGCTCATAATGGGAGGAGTTACAAGTTTTTAAATTACTTGTTTTGTAACTCCTTTTTCCTTGAATTTGATTGGCCGATGGAGAATAATGAGCCTTTAATCGCTTTTAATCCGCATCATGGGAGGAGTTTCATGGCTTTAATGCCATAAATCCTCTGACTTGTAACTCCCATTTGCTTGCTTTTGATTGGGCCGTCCAAAATAATGAGTTAATGACCGCATTAACTTGTCATAAAACGGGTCATTTAACCTCATTAATTGGTCGCTAAGTCGCTCGAAGAGTCGCGGGCCGTGCCGCGTCTTTTGGAATTCTTCTTGCGATGATCGCCGGTGGATCCACATGTTGTTTGATGTCGGATGGCGATGCAATTTCAGACATTGATTGATGTCAAAGTGCCGGGAGCATCTGTCCTGTCGATTTCACGATCGGGCGAGCAGAAAGTGTGCTTTCTTTGTCGGCCGGTTGGCGATTTCGAGGCATCTAATGATCATCCAATGACTTCGGCTGCGAATCCGTGATGTTTGACGAAGATCGACGGATTTCATGCACGAAAAATCAGATTTTGGAAAAATCACAGTGGCCAATCAACTCGAAACGCGAAAAGGACCCTAAAAAGGGTCTTCCGGCGAAATTTTGGGTCGCCGGATTTCCATGGTCGCCGGCGACCATGGGCCTTTCCATGGTCGCCGGCGACCATGGGCCTTGGGCCCAGTTTTTTGGTCGCCGTCCGGTCGCCGTTTCTTCGCCGTTTTTTCGATCTTTTTTCATTCTTTTTTCTTCTGTATTTTTGCTGACATTTCCCCTCATTTATTGGCCTGATTCTCTTGAAGAAAACCCGACGAGAAGCCACGCAAATCGGAGCACAAAGTTTCCTATTTTTTGGAAAGCCGAAGACTTTGTTGTGCGGTTTTGCCGATTTTTTGTCAAGCGTTGAAACTAGGCCAAATGATGTCGGAATGACCTGAAATTCGACGTGGAGCTTCTTGAGCAGTAGATAGGACCAACCATAGGCTTTGGCTTGAGTCTTGAAGCCTTTTGGGGCCCCGCAAACGCTTGCCTTGATTTCGCCATGAGAGAAATGCCGAGCTTTGACTTGTGGTCAACCGATGTCCGATTGACCTGAAATTTGACAGGGAGCCTCCTGAGTAGTAAGTAAGACCAACCATGGGCTTTAGTTTGAGTTTTGAAGCCTTTTGGGGTCCCGCAAACGCTCGCCTTGATTTCACCTCGAGGAAAATGCCGAGCTTTGAAACTAGGCCGAACGATGTCCGTTTGACCTAAAATTTGACAGGGGACCTATTGGAGTCATTTTGAGATGATCCATTAGCTCCGATTTGGATGCCATGATTCCGGGATGCTCCACCGCCGGTAGACCTATTTTTGCTTCCTGAGAGTTGATGAAGGGTCAAACGTTGTCCGTTTGACCTGAAATTTGGCAGGGGGCCTTTTGGAGGTATTTTGAGACCATCCGTAGGCTCTGATCGAAGTTTTAAAGTCTTCGACACTGTCGCTGCCGGGAGCTCTTGTTTGGCTGTCGGAGGAGTGAAGTTAGGCCAAATGATGTCGAAATAGCCCGAAACTTCATGTGTACCCTTCTTTTGACTGCTTTGAAGGATCTTGCAGTTTTTGTTTGATTCTGACAAGTTCTGGTGCTTGAAATGGCGCCTTCCTATTTATGGCAGGATGTGGCTCCATGTAGCATTTGGTGTTGAAGGGACATAGTGACATTTTTGGTGTCAACACCCGCGAAACCTCAGCTTGCAAAAAACCAGGTCTACCTCAAGACTTGGTCTCGAAGACTTTCTCCAAAACAAAGAAGGTCCCAAAGATCTGCAAGGCCAGCATACCTGGCCCCGCTCAAGGAGAACCGGTTCTACCCTCTCTCGTACACGAAAGAGGAGAAACCAGCCCTCCACCAAACAAAATCCACCCAGCACGAGCCGGCTTATTCCTAGAAGCCCAAGATCAAGTCGTGCATCATTAGGCCTCAGCAAGAATCTGTCAAGGCCTGTATTCCTGCAACTCGGCCCTTCATCTCAACAGGGGCCGAGCTCGCCAAATTTAAAGCTTCGGTGCGACAGGCTAAGGACCGCATCCAGATCCTGTCCTTGCCAAATTACAAAGACGACAAGCTCGGCTGCTGCGCGTGAGGGACCACCTCCTTCGTGGCTAGAGCACAGCCCGAGCTAACTGAAACTCAAATCGCTCGTCGTATGCGTCGCCGCGCGGCGTATCGGCAAAAGAGACTAGAGAAGCAAAGAGCCCAGCACTACACGCTCCAGGTCTCTCAAAAATGGGTTGAAAAGGAAGCACCCAACCAAGTTGCTACTGTCCATATGGTTGGCAAAACCAAAAGGCGCCAGAAGTCAGCAACAAAACTCCATGCCAAGCGACCGGTGACTCGCAGCGTCTCCCGGGCACAAAGACATAGAACAAAACTTCAAGTCAAGGACACCGGAGCGATCACTCTTCAAGCTCTTCATCCAAAAGAATGAGCTCCAGCTCAGTCACCAAGACGGTATCCTCATTCGACTCTCGAAGGATGAACGTCTTAGTCACAAATGCTGAGCAGCCTCCGCCGCAAGATGATGTAGCCACACGCATCCAGCAGCTGGAGCAGGGACAACAGAGGATAGAAGCTCTCATGGAGAACTTACTTCTTACCCTCCAACGTCCACTAAATAATGAAGCTCCTCCAAGTCACCATGAAGAGGAGGTAAATGAGTCACGCGCCCTTACCAAAAAGGACATTGATGATATCCTCACCAAAGCAAAGTAATAGGATTCACGAAAGGAACACGGAATCAAGCCGCCATATCCCTTATGGATGGACTCGGTACCATTCCTTACCAAATTCAAACAGCCCACTCTCCAAACATATACAGGGAAGGGCTCGGCCAGACAACATGTCATCCATTTCAAGATCCTGACGGGAGCCATCGCGGATCAAGATGCC
Organism: Camphora micrantha; assembly: GCA_003546025.1. Taxonomy (NCBI): domain Eukaryota; kingdom Viridiplantae; phylum Streptophyta; class Magnoliopsida; order Laurales; family Lauraceae; genus Camphora; species Camphora micrantha. The sequence goes on from QPKB01000508.1 coordinate 5,394, forward strand.
CTCAAGATCCGTCTCTTCGCAAGTACCCTAAAAGGTACGGCCTTTGATTGGTACTCCACTCTTCAGGAGGACTCTATCCAAAACTGGGCCATGATGGAGACACGTTTCCTAACTCACTTCAAAGGTGAGGATCATCCTGTGACAATGGCTCAACTCTGTAGCCTAAAATAGGGAGAGAATGAGTCGACATACGACTACATTCACAAGTGGAAGGCAATGGCGTACAAATGCTCAGACGTACTGCCACAAGCGTCGCTGGTCGACATCTGCCGTAATAACATGAGAGCAAAGATATGCTCCATGATTATCGGCAACAAATCGAAGAATCTGGGAGAACTCCTAGAAGCATCTATGGAGGCTGAGACGGTGATCAAGGACCTCAGCAGTCAGAAATCATCAAAGAAGGAGCCGACCGCCGTTGCAACCTCGAAGCAAAAGAAAATGGAGGATCTCAATGTGCAAACCAAGTCAACTCCGCAGCCACCAAAGAAAACTGAAAACAAAGGTGCAGGTAAGAGACCTGAACTCTCTGATGCCTTTAAAGAAGGAGTAGAAAAGAAATACCCGTTCGATGAAGACGTCGAAGAAATCTTCGAGGCTTTCTTGGCAAACGGGAAGCTCACCCTACTTGAACCCAAAAGACCAGGAGATGTTGGCAAAACCAACGATCCCCGGTACTGTCCATACCACCAGATGATCTCGCATCCTCTCAACCAATGCTTCGTTGAGAGAGAAAACATCAACGAGATGTGGAAAAACGGAGTCATCACCTTTGACAAAAAATTATGGGTCTGCCTCCGTCAACATGGTGTCGTATGGACAAACACAAAAGTCACCAAAGAAGAAGGTCACTACTTCCTTCAAGGTGATAAAAATGGCTCAAACATCCCAAGAGCTAGTCCCGTGCCCAACACCAGATGGACAGCCCATATGGGTACATCCCGATCTCCTGGAAGATGAAAACTGGGAGATCGTCAAAACAAAGCTGACCGCTCGACAGCGAAGGCAAGCCAGGAGACAACTCCGCAAGCTTAAACAGCAGGAGAAAGCTCAACCAAAACAAGAAGTTCCTGAAAAGACAGAAACTTCCCCTACCCCTTCACTGGGGGCAGCAGAAAAGTCTCCTTCCGAGACTTCGAGGCCGGCAAGGAAATTCACCCTTCGTGATTTATTGCCATTACTACTAAAGACTGAAGACATGCAGGGGGCATTATACTCTTGCAATTCAGTAATTGGATTCCCCATGGATGGGTACGAGTCTAGTGACACCGCCAGTGACACCGATGAATGGGAGGAATCCCTCGAAACAGGAGAATACCTCTCCGACGAGGAATGGATCCCCGAATCCCACCTCATGCCGGTGATCTGGTATAACCCTTTACAACCACAGGGATCTTGGTCTGATGATGAAGGAGACCAAGAGGTTGTTCAGGAAAATGCTGTTGACACAGTACCTGCCAATGCTTCGGTAGAACCCGATCAGGAGGAACTACAAGGAGTAGATGAAGAAGAAGATCTGGCTCCTATGCCTGATCTCGAAGAATATGCAAGGATCTTACAGCATCTTGCCATTGAGCAAGGACAAGATCACATCAATCAGCTTCATCGCAATCCAGAACCGGTGGTCCCGGAAAATCTACAGGAGTCCCCTCCAGTAATTCTTGAAAATGAAGAAAACTGCTGGGTGGATGATCCCCTTACATCAGAGGATGAATCTGACTCCCAACAATCCGTTCCGGAGACGTTTTCTATTGCTTGTAATGCGATAGTTCGGGACGACAGCGCCTCTGGAGCTTCATCTGCCGAGGCCACAAACTCCCATACTACATCAGGTAGTATATCCTCTGATATTACTACCTCGGAGATGGCATCTTCTCAACCTTCGTCTTCTGAGACTGTCACATCAGAGTACAAACCTCTTCTGGCTGACTACCTTGAAGACGTCTCTACCGATGAAGTCTACCCAGTCAACTGGTCCCAGATGCCCAACCTCATGGGTGATGTCTGGACCGATGAAATTGTAAACAAAGAAGACAAATTGCTGGATGCTGTTCAGGACTTGTTCCCGGAAAATGCTCCATGCAATGCAATCTCTGAGGATGGTAATGTTGACACGGAAGCATCTTCAGCAAATGAAAAGGATCAGCCCCTCAATCCCGAGGGTGGACTTCCGAATGAAGAATCGTCTCCAGAAGCTCTCGAAGTCGGTAAAGGTACCCGCTCTGGCAGGGATTACCACAAAAACTACAATCTAACTTCTTCTTCTTATGTAAATCCTTCGGGACAGAATGTAAGCGCCCCAAGTGGCAACATTAATGAAAATGCAGGCCCTAAGGAGGCTTTCAAGTACGACTTGATTGAGCACTTTAGACACATACCTGCACGTCTGCACATCCTAGACTTGTTACGAATGTCTCCTCAAACTCGTGATAGTCTTATTTCAGAACTGCAAAGACTGAATGTGGATGTCGACAAGCATGCCCCACAAGTCGTACAAATTGAAATGGACTATAGGGTTAAAAAATCAAATACCTCCTCAAAAGGAGAAAAGAAAACGACTGAGGGATCTTGCAATGATTGCCTCTCAGTTCAAAAAGCAGCAAGTGCAACTATCGCCTTCACTAAGGAAGACCTCCTACTAGGCCAAACAAAGCACAACCGGCCCTTATACTTTACAGGGTACATCAAAGAGATGCCGATACACAGAGTATAGATCGATCCGGGTTCTGCCCTCAACCTCATCTCTACTTCGGCACTGGAAGAGCTGGGTATCCCGCCTAGCAAGCTGAGTCATACATCCGTGTCTATCTTTGGATACGATGGAAGCGCTCAGAGGCCTATCGGCAAGATTAGGTTTAAGTTGCAAATCGGTGATCTTATCTCTGAAGTCACTGTATATGCAATAAAGACCCCCTCATGCTATAACATCCTTCTCGGACGCCCCTGGATACACGAGAGTGGTGTTGTTCCTTCAACTCTTCATCAATGCATCAAGTTTGTTGGCGACGACGGCTTGGTACATCGGGTATTTGCGGACAAAAAGCCTTTCAAAGGCAAAGAAGTCCATTTTGCAGACTCGCAGATGTACAAAGATGAAAACGAAGAAAAAGAGAAAGAAATAGCATCCTTTGCCGAAAGTCTCCAGAAAGATAAAGGCAAGGCTCCTCAGCAATCACCGGAAGAAAATCAACCATCCGGCAAAACCAAGGAGATCAACCAATCTCCTTTTGTTGTCTCCCTCAAGTCTCCAAAGCCGCTGGTGATCACTACCAAGGCAAAGAAGACCAAACAAAAGCCTGGGGGCAAGTTTGTCATCTCCTTTGTGTCTATTATGCAAGACACAGATTCGGATTCAGAGACAGAAGATGACACGTCGTCAAGCCAAGCTGATACTCAGCAAGCTCAACCTGCTCTCACTCCATTGGAGGCACCTGCTGGCATAGACGATCCAGCATCAGCTTCCTTCGTTGTTCCGACAACCTCACCAGAAGAAAAACCGATCTTTTTCCACAGGTCGGCGGCTTCTTCATCAAACTCTTCCCTTGAGCCTTTCCAAAACGAAGGTATGCCACAACTATCCTTGTATAGTCCAATGGCGCAAGCTATCATGAAGAAAATGGGCTATGACGCTCGAAATCCAATCGGCTTGGGAGGTGGCCGCGGTATTCTCGTACCATTGGAGCCCACCCTGACAAAATGCCAGCAGGAGGATTGGAGACTCTATCGTCATCTAGAAAAGTCTTCATACCGACTGGGCTACGATCCTGATGCTCCCATGAGACAGTTGACCCAAAGGCTACAAAGTCGTCTGGCCGACGAAGCCTCAACATCTCGTGTCTGTGAAGATACTGATCTCCCTGGATATCTCTTTGAAGAGTTACCCGTCAAGGATCCAAGAAGCTCCTCCAATTGGTACGATTTCTCTGATGATGAAGAGGAATTGTCCGATGATACAAATGCACAGTCTTCTGGTCCAGAAGAACCATCATCTCCAAAAGAAGTGCCATACTTCGATCCAGTTTCAATAGGTGATTGGGACCATCTCATAGCAAGTCTTGAGAAGAGTGCCGATCAAGAAGACCCATGGTCAGAAGCACAGCCTTGGTCTGAAAGTACCTTTGAAACTCCGGAAGGTCTTGTTGAGTTGGAAGCCTCCGAAAATATTATGGAGGAACCACCTTCAAGTCTTCCAACGGAAGATTCTATTCAAAAGATAGACTTGGGAACGCCAGATAGCCCACGTCCTGTATTCATAAGCAAGAATATAAAGGATGATGAGTTACCCGAGTATATCGTTTTTCTTCGTGAGTTTGTTGATTGTTTTGCATGGTCTTACGCTGAAATGCCTGGTTTAGACCCCAAAATAGCAGTTCACAAACTCAATCTACAAAAAGATATCAAGCCTGTCAAACAAGGCCAAAGAAGATTTCGTCCTGACATAATGGACAAAATTGAACAAGAAGTTCAGAAACTCAAAAACGTTGGCTTCATCCGCGAGGAACAGCATCCTGAATGGTTGGCCAACATCGTCCCAGTGACAGAAAAATGGGCAGATTAGGGTCTGTATTGATTATAGAGACCTGAACAATGCATGTCCTAAAGATGAATTTCCGCTCCCCATACCGGAGGTGATGATCGACAACACCTGTGGATTCGAGCAGATGACATTCATGGATGGTGTCTATGGGTACAATCAGATAAAAATGCATCCTGAAGATGAAAGACACACATCATTTCGGACCCCATTTGGCGTGTATTGTTACACTGTAATGCCATTTGGTCTGAAAAACGCTGGTGCGACATATCAGAGGGCTATGATGAAGATATTCCAAGATATGCAGCATAAGACGGTCGAATGCTACGTTGATGACCTCGCCGTCAAAAGCAAAAGGAAAGAAGACCATCTCAAAGATCTTCGAGAAGTCTTCCTCCGACTACGCAGGCACAAACTGCGAATGAATCCCCTAAAATGCTTCTTCGGTGTATCATCGGGTAAGTTCCTCGGATTTGTAGTTCGAAAAGCGGGAATAGAGCTTGACCCTATCAAAGTCAAGGCTATCCTAGAAATGCCATCCCCAAAAACCCTGAGACAGTTAAAAGGGCTTCAAGGAAGATTGGCATACATTCGACTGTTCATCTCCAACCTGTCAGGGAAATGCCGTCCATTCTCCCGCCTAATGAAAAAGGGCGTGGACTTTGTCTGGGATGCCGAATGCGAAACTGCGTTCTAAGACATCAAGTCATACCTGACCAAACCTCCAGTACTGGCTGCCCCCACAACTGGAAAACCATTTATCTTGTACACAAGAGCCCTCGACCACTCTTTGAGAGCTCTACTTGCACAAGGAAATCATGAGGGAAAAGAAGTTGCTCTATACTATCTCAGCGGCATGCTGGTTGTTGACACCAAAAATGTCACTATATCCCCTCAACACCAAAAGCTACATGGAGCCACATCCTGCCATAAATAGGAAGGCGCCACTTCAAGCACCAGATCTTGTCAGAATTAAACCAAAACTGCAAGATCCTTCAAAGCAGCCAAAAGAGGGGTACACATGAAGTTTCGGGCCATTTCGACATCATTTGGCCTAACTTCACTCCTCCGACAGGCAGACAAGAGCCCCCGGCAGCGACAATGTCGAAGACTTCAAAACTTCGATCAGAGCCTACGGATGGTCTCAAAATACCTCCAAAAGGCCCCCTGCCAAATTTCAAGTCAAACGGACGACGTTTGACCCTTCATCAACTCTCGGGAAGCAAAAAACAAGCCCATCGGCGGCGGAGCACCCCGGAATCATGGCATCCAAATTGGAGCTAATGGATCGTCTCAAAATGACTCCAATAGGTCCCCTGTCAAATTTTAGGTCAAACGGACATCGTTTGACCTAGTTTCGAAGCTCGGCACTTTCCTCGAGATGAAATCAAGGCGAGCGTTTGCGGGACCCCAAAAGGCTTCAAAACCCAAACTAAAGCCCATGGTTGGTCCTACTTACTACTCAGGAGGCTCCCTGTCAAATTTCAGGTCAATCGGACATCGGTTGACCACAAGTCAAAGCTCGGCATTTCTCTCATGGCGAAATTAAAGCAAGCGTTTGCGGGGCCCCAAAAGGCTTCAAAACTCAAACCAAAGCCTATGGTTGGTCCTATCTAATGCTCAAGAAGCTCCACGTCGAATTTCAGGTCATTCCGACATCGTTTGGCCTAGTTTCAATGCTTGACAAAAAATCGGCAAAACCGCACAACAAAGTCTTCGGCTTTCCAGAAAAATAGGAAACTTTGTGCTCTGATTTCCGTGGCTTCTCGACGGGATTTCTCCAAGGAAAACAGGCCAATAAATGAGGGGCAATGTCAAGAAAAATACAGGAAGAAAAAGCATCAAAAAAGAGCGAAAAACGGCGAAGATACGGCGACCGGAAGGCGGCCAAAAAATGGGCCCAAGGCCCATGGTCGCCGGCAACCTTGGCCCATGGTCGCCGGCGACCATGGCCCATGGTCGCCAGCCCCATGGTCGCCGGCGACCATGGAATTTCCGGCGACCCAAAAGTCGTCGGAAACCCACTTTTTCGGGTCCGTTTCGCGATCCGAGTTGATTGGCCCCTGTGATTTTTCCAAAATCTGATTTTTCGTGCATGAAATCCGTCAATCTTTATTAAAATCACGGATTCACCGCCGAAATCATTGGATGATCATTCGACGCCTCGAAATCGTCAAAGAAAGTACACTTTCTGCCCGCCCGATCGTGAAATCGACAGGACGGATGTTGCCGGCACATTGAGATCAATCAATGTCTGAAATTTCATCGCCATCCGACATCAAACAATGTGTGGATCCATCGGCGATCATCGCGAGAAGAATTCCAAAAGACACTGCGCGGCCCGCGACTCTTCAAGCGACTTGGCGGCCAATTAATGAGAATAAATGACCCATTTTATGACAAGTTAATGCGGTCATTAACTCATTATTTTGAACGGCCCAATCAAAAGCAAGCAAATGGGAGTTACAAATCCAATGATTTATGGCATTAAAGCCACGAAACTCCTCCCATGAAGGAGATTAAATGCAATCAAAGGCTCATTAATCTCCATCGACCAATCAAATTCAAGGAAAAAGGAGTTACAAAACAAATCATTTAAAACTTGTAACTCCTCCCATTACGAGCATTAATGTATTAAATGCTCATAAACCCTCCTAATGGCCACCAAAAGCCTATAAATAGGAGGGCTTTTCCAAGGAGAAGGCCCAGAGAGAAAAATTGCTCGGAAAATCCCGAAAGGGCCAGAGAGAAAAATTGCTCGGAAAATCCCGGAAAATCCAGAGAAATCAGAAGAACCTCTGCCAATTTGAAGAAAAGAAACTCTGCTGCAAGAGCAACTACAAGGTGATTGAAGCACCCTTGGGGGGCCACCCCCCAAGGACCTCCCTTCTTCTACCAACATGGCTAAAACGTGGCTTTTCAGCCCGTTTACTTAGCTTTTTATCGGATATAAGACCTTCTCTTGGTCTTTGTCCTTTAAAAATCTGAGGTTAGAAAGCCGAGCCAAGAATCCAAGCATCGTGTTCTCATCTGCATGGACGATGGAGGAGCCCATACATGACTCGCGACCGTCGATCTGAACGTGTCCCCACAATCGAATGAGAAGTCAGATTCCTTTTCTTGATTTCTATTGTACTTTATTTTTCTTTTAGAGACAAAAATCACAATTCTTGTCTTTCATAATGGATGAGACTTGTAAATCGCCTTTTACGGCAAAATCGCCTTTCACGGCAACAAATGAAATCGCCTCTCACGGCATTCAAAAAAACCCTTTGTCTCTTTTTTTAAAATATGTGTGCAATGGAAAACTAGAAAAAGTTTCATTTCCCCTTTCTACTTGCGAAGGTGGATCTTCGGATCACCATTCCTAAATTCCAAGTAGAAAAGTGAAATTGGCATACCCGTACAAAAAAAAAGAGAAAGATGTTGAAACCCTTTATCTTTTCTTCTCCACCCCTCCGCCGCACCCCGAAAAGACCCGGGGCGGAGGCAGCGGGAGAGAGGGAAGAAATCGGGTCCATCACTGGTAGGTGCAGAGCATCGCTACTCTCCAGTCGAAAAAGAATGTCTTGCAGTGATGTTTGCTGTACAAAAGCTACGTCACTATCTGCTGTCCAACACAGTATACCTGATCTCGAGGATCAATCTCCTGAAGGTCCTTGTCACAAAAGCAGGTTCCCTCAATGCCCGACTGGCAAAATGGTCTATCCTCCTGTCACAATTTGATATTAGGTATGTACCACAAAAAGCAATCAAAGGTCAAGCTCTGGCAGACTTTCTTACAGAGCATCCGTTGCCTGAAGATTCTCCACTCAGGGATGATCTCCCAGACGAGTCAGTCTACAACGTGGAGGCTTCCTTATCAAATGCTCCCTGGGATATGTGAAAGTCCGGGATCCTAACCCTAGAGGGGGGGGGGGTGAATAGGGTGAACTACACTTTATGACTAATCAAGGCCAATTTTAATTTCTTAAATACAACTAGTCACATATGATGATTTACCAAACAAGATGCGGAAGCTAACAAGAGAAATCACCACAAGGCATTCACCATAACACAATGATTTATAGTGGTTCGGCCTCAATGCCTACATCCACTACCGGCTTGTGATCCAACACCCCACCGGATTTTCACTATTTATGCTTTTGAAAAGGCTAAGCAATAACCTCTACAATATGCTTTCCAAGGCTAAGCAATAACCTAACAATGTTGTTTTTCTAGGCTAAACAACAACCTATACAAGATGCTTTTCTAGGCTAAGCAATAACCTTTACACAATGCTTTTCTTAGGCTAAGCAATAACCTTTACAATAAAAAGATTTCTCTCAAGGAAGTGTCTATACAAACACTTTAAGAGATTACAATTAAAGCTCAATTTAATTGCCTCTAAAATAGGCGGATAAGAAAGTTTAATTCAACTCACACAACACTCTATGAAATGCTAAGATGAATGCTCATGAAGTGTGTGTGTGTGAAAACTTCAATCAAGTTAAAAATAAGCCCAATTAATATTTGCTTAATGCATTTAAAAGTTTAAGGCACACAAAAAATTTGATTGAAGTAAAATGCAAATCACATGTACAAATACTAACTTGTTGATGATATGAAAATCAAAAGCTCACAAGTTGTATGAAATTAATTATGTCTAAGCATGTGATGCATGTGCAATGTTGTTTTCAAAAACAAAAGATTAACTAAAGTTTAAATGAATGAAAACAACAAAATGATTCAACCAAGTAAATGAAACATGTTATAAAAGAAATCAAAGGATTTGACAAAACATGTTTTATAAAGTTTTAAAACAAACTTGGTTTGAAATCAAGGATGAAGAATCCAATCCAACTTAAATCAAAGATTAAGAGAAGTGATGGATTCAACACATCATAGTTAACATGCTAAAATTAATTTACCAATAATTTAAACAAAGCATGAAACATATGATAATGAAAAGTAAAACTTACTTAGAGATTTAACTTCATTAATCCAATCTTTAGCTTTCCATTAGACCCCTTGATCTCTCTTAGTTCATCCCCTTTCTTTTGTCTCCAAACACCTCAAAGAAGACTAAAATGTTCAACTACTTTCTCATGGGAATGAACCTCAATTTATAGTCAAAAAGTGACTTTTCACGTATCCCCGGTCGACCTGGTACATGGCGCGGTCGACCCGGGCTCAACGGTCAAAAATCTGACCGTTTGAAAGAGAGCCCAACGGCTCTTTCCCGGTCGACCGCCCCGGGCCTGGGACCAAATTCCCCACAAATTGCTTATTTCAAAGATTTTCTTTGAGGGGATTTTTGGGCCATTAACCAAGCTTGGAAACATGATTTTAATTCAATCTAAGTGCTTTTAAAATCATGAAACATAAAAGCCTAAAATGATTTGAAAGATTTAAAACATAGGCTAGCTTGATTCATAAAACTTCTTTTCAAATTAAAATGCATCCAATCAAAACATGCATAAAACATATGATTTACAAGATTTAAAACAATGCATGAGTAAATCAAGATTTCAAGTTTTTCTAAATCAATACATGTGTGAAAATTCGAATGATGCTTAAATGATAATGCATCCATCAAATTGCAATACACAAAATTCCTAACAATCTCCCCCTTCGCAATTTGATGGCAAACCTTACTCAACACCGAATTTACACACTGAGTCTTCAGGTCCCCCTAAGCTGGACAAGTCTTGAAATCTCTTGGATGCTTCTTCTCTTAGCTTGGGCTTCTTTTTCTTCAATCTTCTTGATGCTTGGAGCTTGATCATCCTTCAAGCTTTCTTTCCATCTTTCTCTCTTTGACCAAGCATCTTCTCTAGCTCCCAAGCTTTCTCTTCTTTTACTCTCCCCCTTTGACCATGCACTCTCTCCTTTTGGTTAGATATGCATTCTCTCCCCCTGTAGAAGATCATACAATATCTCCCCTTAGGATGTATGGTCATACTCTCCCTCTTGAGACAACTTGATTGCTCTCTCCCCCTTTGACATTAAATTGCAAAGGTACCTACACACATGAAATAAAGACAATACCTTTTAGTAGCACCTGTTAACAAATGAAAACGAAAATGAAATACATAACAGGCCATCATGTATGGTTAGAAGTCTCTAAGGGTTCATAGCCAATACAAAGGTCAATTTGATCAAAAACTAATACTTCCTATGAAGGTTTACACTCCCCCTCAATCCATTCTCTTCTTTTTGTCAAACTTTTGACAAATGTTTAACTATTTGGAACAAGAAGAAGATGGTTTTACCAATTGAGGAAAAACTTCAAGGAAAGAATCAGACACATATAACTAGATAGCTCAATATGATCAAATTGCCAATATAAAGAGCAGGGCCATGGAGAAAAGCGATCATGGATACCAATTGGAATATATAAAGAAAGACAAATATACCAATTGAGATTGAAGGATATGACTATTAAATCAATCACTCTAAAGTGGATTTAAAAATATAACTATTAGGAAAAATCCAAATTAGAGCTATCCATGAAGAATTGGGGTTTATTAAACATAGCATCAAATAATTTAACTATAAAGATCATATGCTATGAAAGTTTTGAAATCATTTCATTCAATCAATAAATATGACTATCAAGTGCAAGATGAATGAAATGAAATTCAAACATGAAGCCAACTGTGAGACCCCGACCCGAGAGGCCCAGATTAGTGTCTTTGAGCTGTGTTTAGCTCTAAGTGTGTTTTGTGGTTTTTTGGTTGATTTGGGATTAAAATAGCTTTGTTATAGCTTTGGGATATTTGGAGTGCCTTGGGTATTAATGGGGCCCTTTGGGGGTCCCTTGTTTATGACTTGACGTGTACTTGGGATTTTATCTTGGTTTTCTTGATTTGTATTCTATCCCGATTTACTTGTTTGTTCTTGATTTGTATTTTTCCCGATTTAGTCGATTTGTTCTTGATTTGTATTTCATCCCGATTTACTTGTTTTGCTGATAGCTTCAACTTTCATGTTGATCCCGTTCCCGTCCCGAACCCCGAAACTTGACTTTTCTAGCTTTGAGGGCAAAACAGTCTTTTCACACCAAATCTGTACCGGATTATTGTTATTCCCGAAACCCGTGAAACATATACTTTTTGGAAACTAGATATTTCGACGATCATTTCTTCCTTCTTCGTCGATTTCATCCGAAGTCCCGAAAACCGCTATTTCAGCCTTTTTAGGTTCTTAAGTGGTGGAGCCCACTCTCATTGGGTTATAAGAGAACCCATTTCTCTTCTTCCTTCTCCATCTTCCAGCACATAACTGAGCCTAGGGTTTTGCTTGGTTCCTCTTCTTCTTCTTCTTGCTTTGCCATCATCAAATACAACCAAGTCTTGCACCAACATCAAGATAGAGATCACCATTCTCTTCCTCACCTTGAAGGCATCCTATTGGAACCATTTTTGAAGAAATCCCACCTCCAAAAGATCATCTTCTAGCTTGTCTTGTTCATTTGGAACACCATTTGGTAAGATCTCTTCTTAAGCTTTTAGATTCATGTTCCTTTGGTCCTTGAGAAGCTCCATTTTCATTATTAGGAGCTCTCTCTTCTTCTTCATTGTTTGACCCATTTTAGGGTTTTATTTGGGGATTTTGCCTTGTAGCTTGGACCTTTTCTTGGAAGACTTGTTAGAGCTTAATATCACTAATTGAAGACTTGAGGCAAGTGAATGTTGGATGTTTTTAAGTTTCAAATGGTTTGGTAGCATTTATGGATTTTTATGCTTTCATTGATTTCCTTTATTGATTTTCCATGGTTGCAATAAATGATCTTTATACCTCTTGATAGCCTCATTTAATGTCTTGGAAGCATGTAATTAAGTCATCTTGTTCATAGTTTTCCTTGGTTAATCATGTGTTGGAAGGAAAGGAAAAAGGGAGAAAAAGAAATCAGGTTCCCGGAACTGCTGTACGCCCAGGTCCGATCGATCGGACGTGCAGACCGATCGATCGGACTGTCTTTAGCTGTAAGGGGTTTTGGGCCGATCGATCGGGCCCTGTGTAGAAATTTTAGCCGATCGATCGGACCCTGTTCAGAAAATTTTAGCCAATCGATCGGACCTTCGGTCCGATCGATCGGAAGACTCAGATTGAGTCCAGTGGGTTTTGAGATTTTTTTTATATTTTTCTTTCTTTTCTTGGTTTTAGGTGGGACCTTGGCTACCCTCTTTGGACTCATTTGACCATGCGTGAGGACGTCTTGAGCCGATGCTCCTCACGGTTGGTTGGGTGACATCGATGTTCACTTCATTTCAATCTTGAACGGGACGGAATGACGCGATATCTCCTTTATATATAAATACAAGACTTTTTCCTTGGTTATCGCGAATTCTATTCCTTTCGATGACTGAGTAGGTTACTCGATGTCTCCGAATTAACATCATACTTAGGATGGACCATTTATAGTCTTGATTTCCTTATCATAACATCTAGTTATAACCATAAGCTCATTTTAAGTTTTGAAAAGCGTAAAAGTGCATAAGGAGCCCGGAATGTCTTCAAACTCAAGGAGTACCAATTCATATCTATGATCGACATACGGGACCCCTATTCACTCACATAGATCTTAAAATCATTGTCTTTCCTGATTTAGCATAGTTCATAATATTTCTCTATTTCCAAGCCTTGCTTTATATGAATGGTTTTCCCGAAAGTATTATTGTACACTTGAAACAGTTACTTGACCTGAAGTGCATTGCACCACATGATATGTCAGTGTGCTCTTGAGCACCCCCGTCTTGCCCGTTTGATTATGTATTCGTACTTGATTTGCTTGCATTGTCTCGATTGTATTTGACCTATGAGTCGGCACCAATAGGCTTGGATAACCCTGTTGGTCTGATCAACCGACTTGGAGATCCCCCTCTTGTCCCGCCAGCTGCAGTTTGGATCCCGCTACCCGGTCATTACCGTGGTCTTGTCCCGATGCCGCAGATTGCTACTGTGGTCCCCGATGCCCGGCTCGCTACCGTGGTCATGCATAGTATTGTATATGTATATGTATCTATATGAGATCCCCTGTTTCTCCTCACCTCGAGTGACTGAGATCAGGGCCTAGTTATTGCTCTATCGCTTTAGTGATAGAGGACTTAGCTTCTTGTGGTTGCCACCTTGTTATTCCCGATTCCTTGGTTACCTCATATGTCTTATCTCGTTTACTTGTTTTACAGCAAATGATTTATCGGTTTTATTAGAGTTCTTGTTTAAACAGATTTCTATGCTTTTCAAGGTATTTCATCTATTGTATATTGTGGTATCTTTTCATTCTCTTGCCAAACCGTCGTGTTTGACCCACTATGTTGGTACTCAGGTTCAGATTCCCGCCCCGAGCTGAGAGTTTGGTTGGCTGTGGAGCCACGAGTTGCAGGTTGTCTTGTCGGCTATGTCCTGTAGACATTGTGCTTGACATCGGAGTTACGTCACAAATGGGTAGTGGATATTAGTTGTATTGTCCGGCTTTTATTAGCCCTTCTTGGGATTGTAATTAATACACATTGATAATTGTAACTTGAATATGTATGGAAATGTAATATCCTGTTACCGTCAGCTCTGTAATTTATATGTGGGTGTATTCCAGTCTGATATGATTTATAAAATGATAGCTTTATGCTAAAGGGCCCTATGCGACGCGGAATCCGATGATGTCCACGGACTCCGGGTCGCATTGCCACGAAAGCTTCCGCAGAAATGTTCAGAGAGTGATGTGATTGTGGATCCTCACACACGCGGATCTTGGGAGAAATTAAAAATAAAAACATATGTGTGGTTGGTTCATGACACACTAAACACTAATGGTCCCGATCCCGGATCAGTCCTTCGGGGGCCCGGTCCGGGGTCGCGACACCAACCTCAACTATTAACCAACCAATATTATGATCACATAAACATGGTGGTCATGAGATTTACCTATATGAGCAAGAGAGGTGGCAAACATGAAAATTATGATGCTAATGGAATGTGACATGGAATGAAAACATATTACGATAAAGTTCAATCCAATGTACATGGTCTATCACATTCTCAAGATATGACATCAATTGGACATTACAACAATCGAAAATTATACCAATTGAAACCAATTGAATTTGAAAACGTGATTAAGAGCAAGGATGCGACAAACACAAAATTCCACCAAGCATCATAAATGGATATTCATCACTTTTAAAGATATAACTAATGAGCATAGTGATGAACATGAGAAATTGCATAAAAAGATATAACTTAAAAAAATATGCAATTTACAAAGTGTCAAAATCATATGAATTCAACATCTAAGAAATCCATCAAACAATAGATATAACTATGAAATACAAGAAATGAATTTCAAAGAGGTTCATATGATTAAGCACACTATTATGAAGTTGAGACATGTATAAAGAATGATACCAATAAGAAAAATACACATGAATCAACATCATAACCATCCATTTAAAAAATAATGACTTAGAAAGCATAAAGGATGGATTTGAGAGTTCTAGTATGGTATCTTCAAATATAACTAAGATTACAACCATACAAGGAACTCATTGACATTTGCATAGAGAGGATCAATCACAATCAAGATCTAACTCATACTATATCATCAACAAAGAATACAACCATGTGTGCACAAGAAGGTATGAAGTTAGAAGGATATCATAGATCACATATAGATGAAAATAGATCTTATATATGGATTTACCTATAAAGAACAATGGTTTAAATCCAATTCATCTAAGATGATCCATTAATCTATCATGCAAAATCTCTACTCTTAGCAAATGTACTAAGCTTACAATGCAATGGAAAGGGATATGAAGATCATATCAAATGAGAGTAGCATATAAAAACTCATATGTACTTTTGAAACTCAAATGATCATGAAACAAAAGATTTTACTATAAAGAGCATAAACAATCATCAATTTGCATTAATGAAAATATATACCAAGTTAGGCACAAATATGCAAATCAATGAAACCATATCCAACCATGCAATGTAAGACATCAAAATCAATTTGCATAAAAAGAATGTAACTAAATGAGCAAAGATGCAAATTGTTTGTAAAAATTATTTTCCTTTCAAAGGATAAAATCATAATTAAGCACAAGGAAATAAATTCAAGGAAAATGCTTTTATAAATATATCCAATAAAGCTTAGAACATTTTCCAACATCAATTGATCATGAAAAATCTTAGCTATGAAAGCTTATGTAATCACAATCAATTGACCATCAATAGAAATGCAATGCAAGAGATATAACTAAATGAGAGCAAAAAGCAAATCTATCATGATGAAATTATAATCAAATGATTTTGAAAACCATGATATGTAACTAGAGAAGTACATGAAAACAAAATCAATTGATTACAAATAAACATTGCATTTAAAGAAATGTAACTAATGAAAGAACATAAATGCAAATGATCATGACCAACAAAAACTATAAAGGATAGGTTGGTCAATGAGGTTCAAGGCCTTAAGGTTTGACTAAGTATATAACTTTAGGAATCCACCTAAGGTCTTGAGAGGGTTGATCTTTGAGGTCTAGGTTAGAAGTCCCACCAACTTTAGGAGATTTGACTTGATAAATTTTCAATTTAGACTTATCACCATTATGTTTAGATTTAACTAAATTTAGCTTAGGTTGGTGAATAGTCTTTTGAGGTTGGTGTTTCTTCTTCTTAGGGGATTGAATTCTTTTCTTCTTATTTTCTCCCGTTATTTGACTTTTGAATTTTAAATTTAACTTTGTTACTTTCTTCAAAAGTTCCTTCATGTGTTGATTTAAGGGAGATAGATTGAGAAGCTTTTTGTTGATAGATTCTTTTATTATTGGTTTAACTTGTTTAACCTTTTTAGAATCTATCTTAGGAGACTCCTTTTTAATTGATTTAACTTGTTTAATCTTCTTGGAGTCTTCTTTGATTTTTAGTGTCTTACCCTTCATAGATTTTGATTCTACCCTTTTGAGTTCAAAGATGGGTTTAGACACATGGCTTCTTCTTAGTTTGCACTCAAACCTAAAATGCCCTTCAATGCCACAATAATTACATTTAGACATGGGCAAGGAAGTGTGAGTGCTAGAGAATGAGGACTCACCTTTTACAAAAGTGTTGGTGAATTTAGGGTCATGTGAAATATTCTTATTATAACCAAGACCTGTCCTATCTCTTTGTGATTTACCCAATTTAAATAATTTTTCAAATTTTTCTTCACTTTGGGTAAATTTGCACTCATACTTTTGCTTATAATTTTCAAGTTGAGTAACTTGGGTTTTAAGGGTTGAATTTTCATTTTTAACTTTTGTTAGTTCGTTTTCAATTCCCTTAAATTTGTTTAGTTCTTCATGGGCAAGTTTTAACTCAATTTTAAGTTCATTAATAACATTAGATCCAAGTTCTAAAGTTTTTATCTTATTTTGAGTATTAGATAAATTTTCCTTAGAAGTAGTCAACTTGGATTCTAGGTTGTTAATGTTTTTGTCTTGCCTTTGTAATTGATCTCTTAGTTTTGAATTTTCCTTATTAAGATCATCATTTTCTATCTTTAATTCTCTTAGATCATCTTTAATATTAGATAGATTATGCAAAGAGATCATGAACTTAGATTCTACACAATTTATTAATTCTTCTTTCTCTCTAAGTTCATCTTTTGAAGAAACTAATTCTTTGTTTAGTCTTTTAGATTCTTCTCTTAATTTTTTATTTTTCTTATCAAGCTCTACGGATAATGTATATAATTCCTCATAGGCTTGTTGAAGGTCATCTTCATTTTCATCATTTTCTTCCTCTTTTAATTCAAATTGAGATTCATTAATTTCAAGGTTTGAATCTCCAAATGTGGGAAGGAGGGGTCTAGAAGAATCTACACAAGAATCTAAACAACCTAACATAGTGGAATCCATTCTAATGATTTTCATGAAAACACAATACTAGGGTTTTGACTCTAGGTTTTTACACCTAATCAAGAGTTCCAAAACACTTGATCCTAAAATAGAGCACAAGGCTCTGATACCAATTGAAAGTCCGGGATCCTAACCCTAGAGGGGGGGGGGGGGGTGAATAGGGTGAACTACACTTTATGACTAATCAAGGCCAATTTTAATTTCTTAAATACAACTAGTCACATATGATGATTTACCAAACAAGATGCAGAAGCTAACAAGAGAAATCACCACAAGGCATTCACCATAACAAAATGATTTATAGTGGTTCGGCCTCAATGCCTACATCCACTACCGGCTTGTGATCCAACACCCCACCGGATTTCCACTATTTATGCTTTTGAAAAGGCTAAACAATAACCTCTACAATATGCTTTCCAAGGCTAAGCAATAACCTAACAATGTTGTTTTTCTAGGCTAAACAACAACCTATACAAGATGCTTTTCTAGGCTAAGCAATAACCTTTACACAATGCTTTTCTTAGGCTAAGCAATAACCTTTACAATAAAAAGATTTCTCTCAAGGAAGTGTCTATACAAACACTTTAAGAGATTACAATTAAAGCTCAATTTAATTGCCTCTAAAATAGGCGGATAAGAAAGTTTAATTCAACTCACACAACACTCTATGAAATGCTAAGATGAATGCTCATGAAGTGTGTGTGTGAAAACTTCAATCAAGTTAAAAATAAGCCCAATTAATATTTGCTTAATGCATTTAAAAGTTTAAGGCACACAAAAAATTTGATTGAAGTAAAATGCAAATCACATGTACAAATACTAACTTGTTGATGATATGAAAATCAAAAGCTCACAAGTTGTAAGAAATTAATTATGTCTAAGCATGTGATGCATGTGCAATGTTGTTTTCAAAAACAAAAGATTAACTAAAGTTTAAATGAATGAAAACAACAAAATGATTCAACCAAGTAAATGAAACATGTTATAAAAGAAATCAAAGGATTTGACAAAACATGTTTTATAAAGTTTTAAAACAAACTTGGTTTGAAATCAAGGATGAAGAATCCAATCCAACTTAAATCAAAGATTAAGAGAAGTGATGGATTCAACACATCATAGTTAACATGCTAAAATTAATTTACCAATAATTTAAACAAAGCATGAAACATATGATAATGAAAAGTAAAACTTACTTAGAGATTTAACTTCATTAATCTAAGCTTTAGCTTTTCATTAGACCCCTTGATCTCTCTTAGTTCATCCCCTTTCTTTTGTCTCCAAACACCTCAAAGAAGACTAAAATGTTCAACTACTTTCTCATGGGAATGAACCTCAATTTATAGTCAAAAAGTGACTTTTCACGTGTCCCCGGTCAACCTGGTACATGGCGCGGTCGACCCGGGCTCAACGGTCAAAAATCTGACCGTTTGAAAGAGAGCCCAACGGCTCTTTCCCGGTCGACCGCCCGGGCCTGGGACCAAATTCCCCACAAATTGCTTATTTCAAAGATTTTCTTTGAGGGGATTTTTGGGCCATTAAACCAAGCTTGGAAACATGATTTTAATTCAATCAAAGTGCTTTTAAAATCATGAAACATAAAAGCCTAAAATGATTTGAAAGATTTAAAACATAGGCTAGCTTGATTCATAAAACTTCTTCTCAAATTAAAATGCATCCAATCAAAACATGCATAAAACATATGATTTACAAGATTTAAAACAATGCATGAGTAAATCAAGATTTCAAGTTTTTCTAAATCAATGCATGTGTGAAAATTCGAATGATGCTTAAATGATAATGCATCCATCAAATTGCAATACACAAAATTCCTAACAATATGTACTTCGACGGTGCAACCAGGACAAGTGAAAAAGGAAATCAAATATCAGGGATTGGCATCCTCTTTGTTAGTCCCGACAAATACATGATTCCACACGCCTTCTCACTACTGGAACCATGTTCAAACAATGCAGCTGAGTACCAAGCCCTGATTGTAGGATTGGAACTCGCCCTCGAATCCGGCATCACAGTGCTAGAAGCCTTCGGGGATTCTCAACTAATCGTCAACCAGATGGATCAGAAATTTGAAATCAGGAAGCCTGATCTATTGCCTTACTACAACAAGGCGCAATCACTTCGGCAGAAATTTGACATCTGTCATATCACCCACATTCGTAGAGACGAAAACATTCGTGCAGATGCTTTGGCTGGACTCGCCGCCTCTATGGCGGTCCAAGAAGGAGAACACATGCAAGTTACAGTGTGTGAGAGTAGGATTCTCCCTCCCCTCAATACACACCAAGCAGTTGCTGAGTGCTACCAACTGGTTGGAAGTCGGATCTCCATCCTCAGACCTCCGATTGGCGACTGGAGGGATCCGTTCATTGATTATATTATGTTCGGAATCCTGCCTGAAGATCCAAAAGAACGGGTAAGTGTTCAAAGACGAAACCCAAACTTCCATCTGGACATTCCTTCAAAGATGCTCTACAGAAAATCCTACAATGGAGTACTTTTACGCTGCTTATCACAACAAGAAGCTAAAGAAACTCTCGAAGAGGTGCATGCTGGTCTTTGTGGAGCTCATCAGGCTGGTCCAAAGCTCTACGATCAGATAAAAAGGTTAGGTTATTATTGGCCCTACCATGGTAGCTGACGCAATGCAATTTGCTAAACGCTGCCAACAATGCCAAGTTCATGGAGACTATGTCCACATGCCTCCAGAATGGCTACATCCTACAGCAATTTCATGGCCTTTCGAAGCCTGAGGTATGGACATCGTAGGTCCTGTCTCCCCTCCGTCAAGCAAAGGTCATCGCTTCATCTTCGCCGCTACGGATTATTTCTCCAAGTGGTCAGAAGCTTTTGCGCTCAATGAAATGAAGACCTCATCAGTCCTTCAGTTCTTGCGCACCAACATCATTTGTCGCTTCGGCATACCTAAAAGATTCGTCCATGATAACGGACCACAATTCCGTGATCACAGATTCTACAGGTTCTGCGACAAATACAAAATCCAAAGTTGTCCTTCAACTCCGTACAATCCGGCGGCGAATGGACTGACAGAGGCCTTCAACAAGACGCTCTGCAAAATTCTCAAGAAAATGGTCTCTAGCCACAAAAGGGACTGGGGCGACAAACTATTCGAAGCTTTGTGTGCCTACCGAACCACCGTTCGAGGACCGACCCATAGCACGCCATTCTCCTTGGTCTATGGATGCGAAGCTGTTGTCCCTTTAGAGGTACAAATTCCTTCCTTAAGAGTATCTCTACAAAATGACATGACGCAAGAAAGCAATGTCAAATTAAGACTCCAAGAGCTGGACAATCTCGATGAGAGACGGCTCGAGGCACTCCAAAGCATTGAGCTCTACCAAGCACGCATGGCTGGATCTTTCGACAAAAAGGTCAGGCAACGCGCCCACAAAAAGGGTGACTTGGTTCTTGCGGTAAAAAGGCCGATGGTTTTCGCTCACAAATCCAAAGGCAAATTTGAACCAAAATGGAAGGGACCCTTCGTCATCGACCAAGTCTTCTCCAATGGCGCATACGCACTTCTAAACATGGAAGGTGATAGATGTATGCTGCCCATCAACGGCAAGTTCTTGAAGCGGTACTACCCTTGAAGACTTCCTCCACTGGGTCAGAGCGACGCCTGCAAGGCCAAAGCCTATTTCTAGGTACTTGCTCGTCAAACCCACTCCTTTTGGAATTTTCATCTTTATGTTGAACTTTCAAAACAATGCTTACTTTCATCGTTTCATTGTTCAAAAGAAAATCAAAATCCAAAAATCTAAGTTTAGGAGCCTCTTCCCAAACTTAACCAAAATTTTCAATCCTTGAACCCAAAATTCTTGGTTTGAAACAAAAATCAGGACTTAGGAATTTCCACCCTAGTCTGCCCTACCTTTTACCGCCAAAAATGGTTTTAGGTCAAAATTTACGACCCTCGTGTCTAAAAACAAAAATCGGGAAAGCGATGTCAAGTCGATACTCGCAAAAACCCATTGGAAGGATGCGAACCCCATTCGATACTTCCAAAACCTCAAAATCGCAAGGAAGCAACACCTCGTTGATACTTGCAAAATTTCAAAAAAATCGTGGAGACGTAACATTCCAGTTGATATCCACAACCCAAATGTCAAAAGAAAAAACAAAGGTTCGAAAAAACCTCAAATTTCAAAAATCGTGGGGAGGCAACATTCCATCGATACCCGCAAAACAAAACTTTTGAAGAAAAAGCAGGGAAGCGACGCTTAGTCGATACTTGCACCCAACTTCGCGAGGAAGCGACATTCCATCGATACTCGCAACCGAATGAGCAAGGAGGAGACATTCCATCGATACTTGCAATACCATTCAGCAGGGAGGCGACTTTTAGTCGATACTTGCATTTTTGAAAACCAAAAACCTGGCTTTTACGCCAAAAACTCGGCTTTTACGCCAAAAAACTCGGCTTCCACGCCAAAAATCTGCTTTCACGCCAAAAATCAAAACAAAATCTGGCTCTCATGCCAACAAAACAAAACTTGGTTTTCAAAAAATCCGGCTTTTATGCCAAAAACAAAAAAAACCGGCTCTCATGCCAAAAATCGGCTTCCATGCCACATCGGCTCTCATGCCACATCGGCTTTCACGCCACCAAAATTTGGCATTCACGCCACCAAAATCGGCTTTCATGCCACCTCAAAATTTTCGGCTTTCAAGCCATCAAAAACCAGGCCTTGTGCCACAAAATCTGGCTTTCATGCCAAAACAACACTTTTAACAAAAGATTTTCACAAAATGATAACCTTTTGATCAAGATTTTCAAACAAACTTTCCCATTCAACTTTTGCTTATTTTCAACAAAAAAGAATTTAAGTAGAACAAAGGGATACAAAAAAAGAATAGAGTGCCAAAATATTTATACATGGAGGTACCAAAAAAAATGAAAGAAGAAAGTTTGTCAAAAACTCAGTCCATCATGGTCTTCAACCAAAGACTGAGGTCCCCGAGCAGACTTTTGGCCTCAGCCTCCAAAGCTTCCAGGCCACGCTTCTTCAAGATGCTGCCATAAAATGCGGCAGAAAACCGCGATCCATCTTCAGCACGAGGGAATTCCTCCCAAAGAAGTTGCCATCGCTCATGCTCCTGAGTCTTCCTTCGGAGATTCCCGTCAACCTCTTCAACCTGACGGATCAGAGTGCTTTCTCTGGCACGAGCTTCAAGAACAGCAGTCCATTTAGCAGCAGTCTGTTCTTCTAACAACTCGAGACGCTGCCTAGTCTCGTTGATCTCCTTATCGAGGTGGCTCAGGTCTTTTGATAGCTCGATAATAGCCAGTTTGGCGACGTTCCTCTCCCGAACGAGCTGCTTCCGAGCCTTCAAAATCTCATTCACTTCCGATTTGACCTCGCTGGAAGGCTTCAGAAACATTTCGTTGAAAAAGTCATCACTTAGGGAGTTCTTAGTCTTTCTCCACTTATCGCCCAGTGCAATAACTCCATCAACGAAATCCTTGGCATTGGTGATATCTAGACCAACCTCTGCGCTGTCAGCAAGGATGTCTCGCACATGCTTGACCATGCCAAAGCCAGCTTCCAAGTGACCAGAAGAAAGGGTCTCAACCCAGGAGCTCAGTACACTCTTCAGGACCTTCTTTGCAAATTGAAGAGAGGGGCCCAGACGACAGGACCGCCCGTGCTCACTGACTGACTGCCCATGTCAGACCGTTAGTGGGGGCATAAATCGAAAGACTCTTCCCAGTGGAGCGTCAGAAGATGGGATATCATCATGTGTTTGCACTTCTGCCGCATCAAAACTGGTAGAAGAAGCCTCTACTTCTGGACCAGCCGCTGGTATTTCCTGTTCCGGCTCCGAGGAAGACAATGGAACCTCTCCTGTCGCCTCACAACCTGCCAGAAAGGAAAGGTATGAACATGATCTTGTCAAAAAAAAAAATTTT
>QPKB01000509.1:0-28739 GCA_003546025.1 Camphora micrantha
CAAAACCCTAAAACAAACCCTAGAATGGGTTAAATAAGGAAATAGGAAGAGAGAGCTTCCAATAATAGAAATGGAGCTCCTCTAAGATCATAAGGACACAAATCCAAGAGATTAGTGAGAGAGCTTACTTGGAAGATCCTTTAATGGCAAGTCTTAGCTCAAAACGAGTCTTGGAGTGGGAGGTTTCCTTCAACAATGATATCAATAGAGAGCCTTAAAGGAGAGGAAGAAGATAGTGATCTCCATTATGATGTGGGTGCAAGTTTGGTGAGGGATTGAGATGAAGAGAGCAAGAGAAAGAAGAATAATGAGGAAGAAGAAATCCTAGACAAGAAGTTGCTGGAAAAGAGAAGGGAGAAAAGTTGGGTTCTATATATAGCATTTGCAAGTGGGCTCCACCACTTTGGAATTTTGAAAGGCTGAAATAGTGGTTTTCGGGATCTCGGAGGAAGTCGACGAAGAAGGAAGAAATGATCGTCGAAATTTCTACTTTCCAAAAAGTATATGTTTCGCGGGTTTCGGGAATATCTAGTTTTGGGTACAGATTTAGTGTAAAAAGACTGTTTTGCCCACGAAGCTAGAAAAATCGAGTTTCGGGATTCGGGACGGGAACGGGATCAACATGAAAGTTGAAGGGATTAACAAAATAAGTAAATCGGGATAAAATACCAAATCAAAAGAGTCTCGAGTAAACCCCCAAGTACACGCAAGTCATAAAAAGGAACCCCCAAAGGGCCCCACTAATTCCAAAGGCACTCAAAATTCCCCAAAGCTATGACAAAACTATTCTAAACCAACTAAACCAAAATCCACTAAACAAAATCAAGACTAACACGCAACTTAATCAACACTAATCGAGGTCACTCGGGTCGGGGTCTTACATCTGATGGACCCGATTTCTTCCCTCTCTCCCGCTGCCTCCGCCCCGGGTCTTTTCGGGGTGCGGCGGAGGGGTGGAGAAGAAAAGATAAAGGGTTTCAACATCTTTCTCTTTTTTTTTGTACGGGTATGCCAATTTCACTTTTCTACTTGGAATTTAGGAATGGTGATCCGAAGATCCACCTTCACAAGTAGAAAGGGGAAATGAAACTTTTTCTAGTTTTCCATTGCACACATATTTTAAGAAAAGAGACAGGGTTTTTTTGAATGCCGTGAAAGGCGATTTCATTTGTTGCCGTGAAAGGCGATTTTGCCGTAAAAGGCGATTTACAAGTCTCATCCATTATGAAAGACAAGAATTGTGATTTTTGTCTCTAAAAGAAAAATAAAGTACAATAGAAATCAAGAAAAGGAATCTGACTTCTCATTCGATTGTGGGGACACGTTCAGATCGACGGTCGCGAGTCATGTATGGGCTCCTCCATCGTCCATGCAGATGAGAACACGATGCTTGGATTCTTGGCTCGGCTTTCTAACCTCAGATTTTTAAAGGACAAAGACCAAGAGAAGGTCTTATATCCGATAAAAAGCTAAGTAAACGGGCTGAAAAGCCACGTTTTAGCCATGTTGGTAGAAGAAGGGAGGTCCTTGGGGGGGTGGCCCCCCAAGGGTGCTTCAATCACCTTGTAGTTGCTCTTGCAGCAGAGTTTCTTTTCTTCAAATTGGCAGAGGTTCTTCTGATTTCTCTGGATTTTCCGGGATTTTCCGAGCAATTTTTCTGGACCTTTCGGGATTTTCCGAGCAATTTTTCTCTGGCCTTCTCCTTGGAAAAGCCCTCCTATTTATAGGCTTTTGGTGGCCATTAGGAGGGTTTATGAGCATTTAATACATTAATGCTCATAATGGGAGGAGTTACAAGTTTTAAATGATTTGTTTTGTAACTCCTTTTTCCTTGAATTTGATTGGTCGATGGAGATTAATGAGCCTTTGATTGCATTTAATCTCCATCATGGGAGGAGTTTCGTGGCTTTAATGCCATAAATCATTGGATTTGTAACTCCCATTTGCTTGCTTTTGATTGGGCCGTTCAAAATAATGAGTTAATGACCGCATTAACTTGTCATAAAATGGGTCATTTATTCTCATCAATTGGCCGCCAAGTTGCTTGAAGAGTCGCGGGCCGCGCCGCGCCTTTTGGAATTCTTCTTGCGATGATCGCCGGTGGATCCACATGTTGTTTGATGTCGGATGGCGATGCAATTTCAGACATTGGTTAATGTCAACGCGCCGGCAACATCTGTCCTGTCGATTTCACGATCGGGCGGGCAGAAAGTGTGCTTTCTTTGTCGGCCGGTTAGCGATTTCGAGGCATCTAATGATCATCCAATGATTTCGGCGGCGAATCCGTGATGTTGACGAAGATCGACGGATTTCATGCACGAAAAATCAGATTTTGGAAAAATCACAGGGGCCAATCAACTCGAAACGCGAAAAGGACCCGAAAAAGTGGGTTTCCGGCGACTTTTGGGTCGCCGGAAATTCCATGGTCGCCGGCGACCATGGGGGCGACCATGGGCCAAGGTCGCCGGCGACCATGGGCCTTGGGCCCATTTTTTGGCCGCCTTCCGGTCGCCGTATCTTCGCCGTTTTTCGCTCTTTTTCGATGCTTTTTCTTCCTGTGTTTTTCTTGACATTTCCCCTCATTTATTGGCCTGTTTTCCTTGGAGAAATCCCGTCGAGAAGCCACGGAAATCGGAGCACAAAGTTTCCTATTTTTCTGGAAAGCCGAAGACTTTGTTGTGCGGTTTTGCCGATTTTTTGTCAAGCGTTGAAACTAGGCCAAACGATGTCAGAATGACCTGAAATTCGACGTGGAGCTTCTTGAGCATTAGATAGGACCAACCATAGGCTTTGGTTTGAGTTTTGAAGCCGTTTGGGGTCCCGCAAATGCTTGCCTTGATTTTCGCCATGAGAGAAATGCCGAGCTTTGACTTGTGGTCAACCGATGTCCGATTGACCTGAAATTTGACAGGGAGCCTCCTGAGTAGTAAGTAGGACCAACCGTGGGCTTTAGTTTGGGTTTTGAAGCCTTTTGGGGTCCCGCAAACGCTCGCCTTGATTTCATCTCGAGGAAAGTGCCGAGCTTCGAAACTAGGTCAAACGATGTCCGTTTGACCTAAAATTTGACAGGGGACCTATTGGAGTCATTTTGAGACGATCCATTAGCTCCAATTTGGATGCCATGATTCCGGGGTGCTCCGCCGCCGATAGGCCTATTTTTGCTTCCCGAGAGTTGATGAAGGGTCAAACGTCGTCCGTTTGACTTGAAATTTGGTAGGGGGCCTTTTGGAGGTATTTTGAGACCATCCGTAGGCTCTGATCGAAGTTTTGAAGTCTTCGACATTGTCGCTGCCGGGGGCTCTTGTCTGCCTGTCGGAGGAGTGAAGTTAGGCCAAATGATGTCGAAATGGCCCGAAACTTCATGTGTACCCCTCTTTTGGCTGCTTTGAAGGATCTTGCAGTTTTGGTTTAATTCTGACAAGATCTGGTGCTTGAAGTGGCGCCTTCCTATTTATGGCAGGATGTGGCTCCATGTAGCTTTTGGTGTTGAAGGGACATAGTGACATTTTTGGTGTCAACAAATGCCCCCTCGAGGTACAGCGACAAGGTGCGCAGCTCTGGCAGTCGGTGTGCCTCGAAGAGAATTTGAAGGAGATCCTCTTGCTTGACCAAGAGTCTTGAGCATTTTTCTTTTGATGGAGTTGCTTTTTCGAGCTTCCAAGGGATTTCGTGGTAATGAGAGGGGTCATGTACCGTCTCAAGGCATGGATTTTGAAATGACATTTGGGTGTGGGTTTTTGGGTTTTGGGTTTTCCCTTTTAACCTTGTGAACCTAAAGGCTTTATGTGGCACATTAGGCGGTTAAGAAGGTTTTTTGGTTTTTTGACCTTGTGACCTAACAGGCTGTATGTGGCGAGTTAGGGGGTCGGGATTTTGGTTTTTGGTTTCGGCCTTGTGACCTAACAAGCTGTATGTGGCAAGTTAGGGTACCATGGTTTGGTTTTTGGTCACTCTTTGGGACAATTTTGGATCCATGGGAGTGGTTTGGTTTTTTGTGGAATGTTAATTTCAAGATTGTGGCTTGATTTGGTGCATGGGGTTGGATGGTTTGGATTTTTCTTGGAAGCTTATAAAGCTCGGAATTTTTTGTATGGTCCAATCAACTCAAGAGAGGCATGGAACCATTTTTGTATGCTCTTGGTAAGAGAAATTTTGACTAAAAGCCACTTTTAGTGCCTAGGTGGTCAAACCTGGCTCATATGGGCTAACCCATGGGACCTTAAGCTTTTAAGAATGGCTTAGATCTCATGTGGTGTCATTTTGTAAAGAATATCTAAAAATATCCCTTTTGTGTAGAGAATATCTAAAAATATCCTTACTTGGAGAGAATCTCTCAAGTTTCCTTGATTTTGGGAGAGATTTTCTCAAAGTATCTTTCTTTGGGAGAAAGTTTCTCAAATCCCCTTTCTTTTTGGAGAGAATTTCTCAAGAATCTTCTCTTTAGGAGAGAATATCTCAAGTCTCCCTTTCTTTTAGGAAGTTTGCTAAATTTTAGCACTTACCTCCTTGCTTTTCTCCTCCTTTCCTCTTTTGGTTTGCTTTCTCTATAAAAGCAAAGGAGATGGGTATTCTTTCTCTTGTTGCTTTCTTTTTGCAAAAACCTTCAAGAGTGCTCCAAGAATTTCTCAAGGATCTTCAAGTTCCTTCTTCTTCTTCTCCATGGCTTCAAGTAGGTCTTCTTTTTCCAAGAAAACCCCATGTAGATGTAGAAAAGTTCCTTTTCTTCTTTTTTTTTCTTCTTTTCTTTTCTTTCTCTCTCTTTTTTTTTTCACGTGTTTTCTCTTTTTTGTTTTTTGTTTTTTTTTTCACGTGTTTTCTCTTTTTTTTTTTGTTTTTTTTTCACGTGTTTTTCTTCTCTCTCTTTTTTTTTGTTTTTTTTTCACGTGCTTTCTTTCTTTTTTCTTTTTGTGCACGTTCTGATTCCTTTTTTTTTCTTTTTTTTTTTTTTTTTTTTTTTTGAAGAGGTTTTTTTTTTGTTCTCTCTTTTTTTTTGCTCACCATGATATGAGGTTTATGCAATTCAAGATGATCATGCATTCTTTCTTCTTTTTTTTAAATACATAAAGATAAAAGGCTAGAATTTCTAGGTCAAGTCAACATGGATTTTGACTTAGACAAAGTTTGATTGGTTTTGACCAAATTGGGTTGGAATTGGTCAAACTTTTGTCAAAGTTTTCCTAGCATCTAATGCATGATGATTTTATGCATGATTTTTAGTAAATGGAATTGGGAGCATGATGATACATACCTCGAATTTTCTTGCAAGTCTTGGGATTTTTGGAGCTTGCAGCAATGTTGAGCCCACTTCTCCAGTCTCGCAGAATTTCGAGGAACTTTGCAAGTTTTAGAATTTTGAGCTCTCAGTAATGTAGAGCTCTTTTCTGATCTTGCGAAGATTTGAGAAGAAGGGCTTGATCTCGCAGCAATGTTTGAATTCGAGTCTTCTTCAAGAATCCTTCATTGATTATGAGCTCGCAGCAATGTTGAGCTCACCTTCAAGCTTCCTTTCTTTTTTTTCGGGGTGCCTCCTTTTTCTTCGAAATTGCCCCGGAACCATGCCAAAATTTCGCCAGGATTTTTTTAGCAAAATTCTGTCATTTGGTGTTTGATTTCTTCCTTTCTGACTTTTGCAGGTGGTTCTTCCAGAACGAACAAGGGTAAGGGCCTTGTTACTGATACACCTCGCCGATCTGCCAGATCTTCCAATGCAGCCGTTCAGCAGGCTTGGGAAAAAGTTGGCGGGAATCTCCGAAGAAAGACTCGGGAGCATGAGCGATGGCAACTTCTTTGGGAGGAATTCCCCCGTGCTGAAGATGGATCGCGGTTTTCTGCCGCATTTTATGGCGGCATCTTGAAGAAGCGTGGCCTAGAAGCTTTGGAGGCTGAGGCCAAGAGTCTGCTCGAGGACCTTAGTCTTTGGTTGAAGACTATGATGGACTGAGCTTTTGACAAACTTTCTTCTTTCTTTTTTTTGGTACCTCCATGTATAAACATTTTGGCACTCTTTTTTTTTGTATCCCCTTGTTCTACTTAAATTCTTTTTGTTGAAAATAAGCAAAAGTTGAATGGGAATGTTTGTTTGAAAATCTTGATCAAAAGTTTATCATTTTGTGAAAGTCTTTTGTCAAAAGTGTTGTTTTGGCATGAAAGCCAGATTTTGTGGCACAAAGCCTGGTTTTTGATGGCTTGAAAGCCAAAAATTTTGAAGTGGCATGAAAGCCGATTTTGGTGGCGTGAAAGCCAAATTTTGGTGGCGTGAAAGCCGATGTGGCATGGAAGCCGATTTTTGGCATGAGAGCCGATTTTTTGTTTTTGGCGTAAAAGCCGGATTTTGGCATGAGAGCCGTTTTGGCGTAAAAGCCGTTTTGATTTTGGCATGAGAGCCGATTTTTTTGTTTTTGGCGCATAAGAGCCGGATTTTGGCATGAGAGCCGATTTTAGTTTTTGGCGTAAAAGCCGGATTTTTTGAAAACCAAGTTTTGTTTTGTTGGCATGAGAGCCAGATTTTGTTTTGATTTTTGGCATGAAAGCCGATTTTTGGCGTGGAAGCCGAAGTTTTTTTTGGCGTGAAAGCCGATTTTTGTTTTTGGCGTAAAAGCCAGATTTTTTGGCATGGAAGCCGAGTTTTTGGCGTAAAAGCCGATTTTTTGGCATGGAAGCCGAGTTTTTTGGCGTAAAAGCCTGGTTTTTGGTTTTCAAAAATGCAAGTATCGACTAAGAGTCGCCTCCCTGCTGAATGGTATTGCAAGTATCGATGGAATGTCGCCTCCTTGCTCATTCGGTTGCGAGTATCGATGGAATGTCGCTTCCTCGCGAAGTTGGGTGCAAGTATCGACTAAGCGTCGCTTCCCTGCTTTTCTTCAAAAATTTTGTTTTGCGGGTATCGATGGAATGTCGCCTCCCCACGATTTTTGAAATTTTGAGGTTTTTTCGAACCTTTGTTTTTCTTTTGAAATTTGGGTTGTGGATATCAACTGGAATGTTGCGTCTCCACGATTTTTGAAATTTTGCAAGTATCAACGAGGTGTTGCTTCCTTGCGATTTTGAGGTTTTGGAAGTATCGAATGGGGTTCGCATCCTTCCAATGGGTTTTTGCGAATATCGACTTGACATCGCTTTCCCGATTTTTGTTTTTAGACACGAGGGTCGTAAATTTTGACCTAAAACCATTTTTGGCGGTAAAAGGCAAGGCGGACTAGGGTGGAAATTCCTAAGTCCTGATTTTTGTTTCAAACCAAGAATTTTGGGTTCAAGGATCGAAAAATTTTGGTTAAGTTTGGGAAGAGGCTCCTAAACTTAGATTTTTGGACTTTGATTTTCTTTTGAACAATGAAACGATGAAAGTAAACATTGTTTTGAAAGTTCAACATAAAGATGAAAATTCCAAAAGGAGTGGGTTTGACGAGCAAGTACCTAGAAATAGGCTTTGGCCTTGTAGGAGTCGCTCTGACCCAGTGGAGGAAGTCTTCAAGGGTAGTACCGCTTCAAGAACTTGCCGTTGATGGGCAGCATACATCTATCACCTTCCATGTTTAGAAGTGCGTATGCGCCATTGGAGAAGACTTGGTCGATGACGAAGGGTCCCTCCCATTTTGGTTCAAATTTGCCTTTGGATTTGTGAGCGAAAACCATCGGCCTTTTTCACCGCAAGAACCAAGTCGCCCTTTTTGTGGGCGCGTTGCCTGACCTTTTTGTCGAAAGATCCAGCCATGCGTGCTTGGTAGAGCTCAATGCTTTGGAGTGCCTCGAGCCGTCTCTCATCGAGATTGTCCAGCTCTTGGAGTCTTAATTTGACATTGCTTTCTTGCGTCATGTCATTTTGTAGAGATACCCTTAAGGAAGGAATTTGTACCTCTAAAGGGACAACAGCTTCGCATCCATAGACCAAGGAGAATGGCGTGCTATGGGTCGGTCCTCGAACGGTGGTTCGGTAGGCCCACAAAGCTTCAGATAGTTTGTCGCCCCAGTCCCTTTTGTGGCTAGAGACCATTTTCTTGAGAATTTTGCAGAGTGTCTTGTTGAAGGCCTCTGCCAGTCCATTCGCCGCCGGATTGTACGGAGTTGAAGGACAACTTTGGATTTTGTATTTGTCGCAGAACCTATAGAATCTGTGATCACGGAATTGTGGTCCGTTATCATGGACGAATCTTTTAGGTATGCCGAAGCGACAAATAATGTTGGTGCGCAAGAACTGAAGGACTGATGAGGTCTTCATTTCATTGAGCGCAAAAGCTTCTGACCACTTGGAGAAATAATCCGTAGCGGCGAAGATGAAGCGATGACCTTTGCTTGACGGAGGGGAAACAGGACCTATGATGTCCATACCCCAGGCTTCGAAAGGCCATGAAATTGCTGTAGGATGTAGCCATTCTGGAGGCATGTGGACATAGTCTCCATGAACTTGGCATTGTTGGCAGCGTTTAGCAAATTGCATTGCGTCAGCTACCATGGTAGGCCAATAATAACCTAACCTTTTTATCTGATCGTAGAGCTTTGGACCAGCCTGATGAGCTCCACAAAGACCAGCATGCACCTCTTTGAGAGTTTCTTCAGCTTCTTGTTGTGATAAGCAGCGTAGAAGTACTCCATTGTAGGATTTTCTGTAGAGCATCTTTGAAGGAATGTCCAGATGAAAGTTTGGGGTTCGTCTTTGAACACTTACCCGTTCTTTTGGATCTTCAGGCAGGATTCCGAACATAATATAATCAATGAACGGATCCCTCCAGTCGCCGATCGGAGGTCTGAGGATGGAGATCCGACTTCCAACCAGTTGGTGGCACTCAGCAACTGCTTGGTGTGTATTGAGGGGAGGGAGAATCCTTCTCTCACACACTGTAACTTGCATGTGTTCTCCTTCTTGGACCGCCATAGAGGCGGCGAGTCCAGCCAGGGCATCTGCACGGATGTTTTCGCCTCTACGAATGTGGGTGATATGACAGATGTCAAATTTTTGCCGAAGTGATTGCGCCTTGTTGTAGTAAGGCAACAGATCAGGCTTCCTGATTTCAAATTTCTGATTCATCTGGTTGACGATCAGTTGAGAATCCCCGAAGGCTTCTAGCACTGTGATGCCGGATTCGAGGGCGAGTTCCAATCCTACAATCAGGGCTTGGTACTCAGCTGCATTGTTTGAACATGGTTCCAGTAGCGAGAAGGCGTGTGGAATCATGTGTTTGTCGGGACTAACAAAGAGGATGCCAATCCCTGATATTTGATTTCCTTTTTCACTTGTCCTGGTTGCACCGTCGAAGTACATATCCCAGGAAGCATTTGATAAGGAAGCCTCCACGTTGTAGACTGACTCGTCTGGGAGATCATCCCTGAGTGGAGAATCTTCAGGCAACGGATGCTCTGCAAGAAAGTCTGCCAGAGCTTGACCTTTGATTGCCTTTTGTGGTACATACCTAATGTCAAATTGTGACAGGAGGATAGACCATTTTGCCAGTCGGGCATTGAGGGAACCTGCTTTTGTGACAAGGACCTTCAGGAGATTGATCCTCGAGATCAGGTATACTGTGTTGGACAGCAGATAGTGACGTAGCTTTTGTACAGCAAACATCACTGCAAGACATTTCTTTTTCGACTGGAGAGTAGCGATGCTCTGCACCTACCAGCATGCGGCTGAGATAGTATAGAGCAGCTTCTTTTCCCTCGTGATTTCCTTGTGCAAGTAGAGCTCCCAAAGAGTGGTCGAGGGCTCTTGTGTACAAGATAAATGGTTTTCCAGTTGTGGGGGCAGCCAGTACTGGAGGTTTGGTCAGGTATGACTTGATGTCTTGGAACGCAGTTTCGCATTCAGCATCCCAGACAAAGTCCACGCCCTTTTTCATTAGGCGGGAGAATGGACGGCATTTCCCTGACAGGTTGGAGATGAACCGTCGAATGTATGCCAATCTTCCTTGAAGCCCTTTTTAACTGTCTCAGGTTTTTGGGGATGGCATTTCTAGGATAGCCTTGACTTTGATAGGGTCAAGCTCTATTCCCGCTTTCCGAACTACGAATCCGAGGAACTTACCCGATGATACACCGAAGAAGCATTTTAGGGGATTCATTCGCAGTTTGTGCCTGCGTAGTCGGAGGAAGACTTCTCGAAGATCTTTGAGATGGTCTTCTTTCTTTTTGCTTTTGACGGCGAGGTCATCAACGTAGCATTCGACCGTCTTATGCTGCATATCTTGGAATATCTTCATCATAGCCCTCTGATATGTCGCACCAGCATTTTTTTAGACCAAATGGCATTACAGTGTAACAATACACGCCAAATGGGGTCCGAAATGATGTGTGTCTTTCATCTTCAGGATGCATTTTTATCTGATTGTACCCAGAGAAACCATCCATGAATGTCATCCGCTCGAATCCACAGGTGTTGTCGGCTATCTGACGTTCCCAAGTCTATCTTTTGAACAGAATCTTCTGTTGGAAGACTTGAAGGCGGTTCCTCCTCAATATTTTCAGAGGCTCCCAACTCAACAAGACCTTCCGGAGTTTCAAAGGTTTTCTCAGACCAAGGCTGTGCTTCTGACCATGGGTCTTCTTGATCGGCACTCTTTTCAAGACTTGCTATGAGATGGTCCCAATCACCTGTTGAAACTGGATCGAAGTATGGCACTTCTTTTGGAGATGATGGTTCTTCTGCACCAGAAGACTGTGCATTTGTATCATTGGACAATTTCTCTTCATCATCAGAGAAATCGTACCAATTGGAAGAGCTTCCTGGATCCTTGACGGGTAACTCTTCAAAGAGATATCCAGGGAGATCGATATCTTCACAGACACGAGATGTTGAGGCTTCGTCGGCCAGACGACTTTGTAGCCTTTGGGTCAACTGTCTCATGGGAGCATCCGGGTCGTAGCCCAGTCCGTATGAAGACTTTTCTATATGACGATAGAGTTTCCAATCCTCCTGCTGGCCTTTTGTCAGGGTGGGCTCCAATGGTACGAGAATACCGTGGCCACCTCCCAAGCCGATTGGATTTTGAGCGTCATAGCCCATTTTCTTCATGATAGCTTGTGCCGTTGGACTATACAGGGATAGTTGTGGCATACCTTCGTTTTGGAAAGGCTCAAGCGAAGAGTTTGATGAAGAAGCCGCCGACCTGTGGAAAAAGATCGGCTTTTCTTTTGGTGAGGTTGTCGGAACAACGAAGGAAGCTGATGCTGGATCGCCTATGCCAGCAGGTGCCTCCAATGGAGTGAGAGCAGGTTGAGCTTGCTGAGTATCAGCTTGGCTTGACGAAGTGTCGTCTTCTGTCTCTGAATCCGAATCTGTGTCTTGCATAATAGACACAAAGGAGATGACGAACTTGCCCCCAGGCTTTTGTTTGGTCTTCTTCGCCTTGGTAGTGATCACCAGCGGCTTTGAAGACTTGAGGGAGACAACAAAAGGAGATTGGTTGATCTCCTCGGTTTTGCCGGATGGTTGATTTTCTTCCGGTGATTGCCGAGGAGCCTTGCCTTTATCTTTCTGGAGACTTTCGGCAAAGGATGCTATTTCTTTCTCCTTTTCTTCGTTTTTCATCTTTGTACATCTGCGAGTCTGCGAAATGGACTTCTTTGCCTTTGAAAGGTTTTTTGTCCGCAAATACGCGATGTACCAAGCCGTCGTCGCCAACAAACTTGATGCACTGATGAAGAGTTGAAGGAACAACACCACTCTCGTGTATCCAGGGGCGTCCGAGAAGGATGTTGTAGCATGAGGGGGTCTTTATTGCATATACAGTGACTTCAGAGATAAGATCACCGATTTGCAACTTGAACCTAATCTTGCCGATAGGCCTCTGAGCGCTTCCATCGTATCCAAAGATAGACACGGATGTGTGACTCAGTTTGCTAGGCGGGATGCCCAGCTCTTCGAGTGCCGAAGTAGAGATGAGGTTGAGGGCAGAACCCGGATCAATCTGTACTCTGTGTATCGGCATCTCTTTGATGTACCCTGTAAAGTATAAGGGCCGGTTGTGCTTTGTTTCACCTAGTAGGAGGTCTTCCTTAGTGAAGGCGATAGTTGCACTTGCTGCTTTTTGAACTGAGAGGCAATCATTGCAAGATCCCTCAGTCTTCTTCTTTTCTCCTTTTGAGGAGGTATTTGAT
This sequence comes from Camphora micrantha, assembly GCA_003546025.1. NCBI lineage: Eukaryota > Viridiplantae > Streptophyta > Magnoliopsida > Laurales > Lauraceae > Camphora > Camphora micrantha. The sequence continues at coordinate 12,088 of QPKB01000509.1, forward strand.
TTTTTAACCCTATAGTCCATTTCAATTTGTAGGACTTGTGGGGCATGCTTGTCGACATCCACATTCAGTCTTTGCAGTTCTGAAATGAGACTATCACGAGTTTGGGGAGACATTCGTAATAAGTCTAGGATGTGCAGACGTGCAGGTATGTGTCTAAAGTGCTCAATCAAGTCATACTTGAAAGCCTCCTTAGGGCCTGCATTTTCATTAATGTTGCCACTCGGGGCGCTTACATTCTGTCCCGAAGGATTTACATAAGAAGAAGAAGTTAGATTGTAGTTTTTGTGGTAATCCCGGCCAGAGCGGGTACCTTTACCAACTTCGAGAGCTTCTGGAGACGGTTCTTCATTCGGAAGTCCACCCTCGGGATCAAGGGGCTGATCCTTTTCATTTGCTGAAGATGCTTCTGTGTCAACATTACCATCCTCAGTGACTGCATTGCATGGAGCATTTTCCGGGAACAAGTCCTGAACAGCGTCCAGCAATTTGTCTTCTTTGTTTACAATTTCATTGGTAGAGACGTCTTCAAGGTAGTCAGCCAGAAGAGGTCTGTACTCTGATGTGACAGTTTCAGAAGCTCCAGAGGCGCTGTCGTCTCGAACTATCGCATTGCAAGCAATAGGAAACATTTCCGTAACGGATTGTTGGGAGTCAGATTCGTCCTCTGATGTAAGGGGATCATCCACCCAGCAGTTTTCTTCATTTTCAGGAGTTACTGGAGGGGACTCCTGTAGATTTTCCGGGACCACCGGTTCTGGGTTGCGATGAAGCTGATTGTTGTGATTTTGTCCTTGCTCTATGGCAAGACGCTGCAAGATCCTTGCATATTCTTCGAGATCAGGCATAGGAGCCAGATCTTCTTCTTCATCTACTCCTTGTAGTTCCTCCTGATCGGGTTCTACCGGAGCATTGGCAGGTGCTGTGTCAACAGCATTTTCCTGAACAACCTCTTGGTCTCCTTCATCATCAGACCAAGATCCCTGTGGTTGTAAAGGGTTATACCAGATCACCGGCATGAGGTGGGATTCGGGGATCCATTCCTCGTCGGAGAGGTATTCTCCTGTTTGGAGGGATTCCTCCCATTCATCGGTGTCACTGGCGGTGTCACTGGACTCGTACCCATCCATGGGGAATCCAACTACTGAATTGCAAGAGTATGATGCCCCCTGCATGTCTTCAGTCTTTAGTAGTGATGGCATGAAATCACCAAGGGTGAATTTCCTTGCCGGCCTCGAAGTCTCGGAAGGAGACTTTTCTGCTGCCCCCAGTGAAGGGGTAGGGGAAGTTTCTGTCTTTTCAGGAACTTCTTGTTTTGGTTGAGCTTTCTCCTGCTGTTTAAGCTTGCGGAGTTGTCTCCTGGCTTGCCTTCGCTGTTGAGCGGTCGGCTTTGTTTTGACGATCTCCCAGTTTTCATCTTCCAGGAGGTCGGGATGTACCCATATGGGCTGTCCATCTGGTGTTGGGTACGGGACTAGCTCTTGGGATGTTTGAGCCATTTTTATCACCTTGAAGGAAGTAGTGACCTTCTTCTTTGGTGACTTTTGTGTTTGTCCAAATGACACCATGTTGACGGAGGCAGACCCATAGTTTTTGTCAAAGGTGATGACTCCGTTTTTCCACATCTCGTTGATCTTTTCTCTCACAACGAAGCATTGGTTGAGAGGATGCGAGATCATCTGGTGGTATGGACAGTACCGGGGATCGTTGGTTTTGCCAACATCTCCTGGTCTTTTGGGTTCAGGCAGGGTGAGCTTCCCGTTTGCCAAGAGAGCCTCGAAGATTTCTTCGACATCTTCATCGAACGGGTATTTCTTTTCTACTCGTTCTTTGAAGGCATCAGAGAGTTCAGGTCTCTTACCTGCACCTTTGTTTTCAGCTTTCTTTGGTGGTGGCTGCGGAGCTGACTTGGTTTGCACATTGAGAACCTCCTTTTTCTTTTGCTTCGAGGTTGCAATGGCGGTCGGCTCCTTCTTTGATGATTTCTGACTGCTGAGGTCTTTGATCACCGTTTCAGCCTCCATAGATGCTTCTAGGAGTTCTCCCAGATTCTTTGATTTGTTGCCGATAATCATGGAGCGTATCCTTGCTCTCATGTTGTTACGGCAGATGTCGACCAGCGACGATTGTGGCAGTACGTCTGAACATTTGTACGCCATTGCCTTCCATTTGTGAATGTAGTCGTATGTCGACTCATTCTCTCCCTGTTTTAGGCTGCAGAGTTGAGCCATAGTCACAGGATGATCCTCACCTTTGAAGTGAGTTAGGAAGCGTGTCTCCATCATGGCCCAGTTTTGGATAGAGTCCTCCTGAAGAGTGGAGTACCAATCAAAGGCCGTACCTTTTAGGGTACTTGCGAAGAGACGGATCTTGAGGGCGTCTTGATCCGCGATGGCTCCCGTCAGGATCTTAAAATGGATGACATGTTGTCTGGCCGAGCCCTTCCCCGTATATGTTTGGAGAGTGGGCTGTTTGAATTTGGTAGGAAACGGTACCGAGTCCATCCATAAGGGATATGGCGGCTTGATTCCGTGTTCCTTTAGTGAATCCTCTTCCTTTGCTTTGGCGAGGATATCGTCAACGTCCTTTTTGGTAAGGGCGCGTGACTCATTTACTTCCTCTTCATGGTGACTTGGAGGAGCTTCATTTTCATTATTCAGTGGACGTTGGAGGGTAAGAAGTAAGTTCTCTATGAGAGCTTCTATCCTCTGCTGTCCTTGCTCCAGCTGCTGGATGCGTGCTGCTACGTCATCTTGCGGCGGAGGCTGCTCAGCATTTGTGACTAAGACGTTCATCCTTCGAGAGTCGAATGAAGATATCGTCTTGGTGACTGAGCTGGAGCTCATTCTTTTGGATGAAGAGCTCGAAGAGTGATTGCTCCGGTGTCCTTGACTTGAAGGAGTGGGAGAATCTTCTCTATGTTTTCGCGCCCGGGAGACGCTGCGAGTCACCGGTCGCTTGACATGGATTTTTGTTGCTGACTTCTGGCGCTTTCTGGTTTTGCCAACCATATGGACAGTAGCAACTTGGTTGGGCGCTTCTTTTTCGACCCATTTTTGAGAGACATGGAGCGTGGAGTGCTGAGCTCTTTGCTTCTCTAGTCTCTTTTGCCGATACGCCGCGCGGCGACGCATACGACGAGCGATTTGAGCTTCAGTTAGCTCGGGCTGTGCTCTAGCCACGAAGGAGGTGGTCCCTCGCGCGCAGCAGCCGAGCTTGTCTTCTTTGTAATTTGGCAAGGACAGGATCTGGATGCGGTCCTTAGCCTGTCGCAGCGAAGCTTTAAATTTGGCGAGCTCGGCCCCTGTTGAGATGAAGGGCCGAGTTGCAGGAATACAGGCCTTGACAGGTTCTTGCTGAGGCCTGATGATGCACGACTTGATCTTGGGCTTATAGGAATAAGCCGGCTCGTGCTGGGTAGATTTTGTTTGGTGGAGGGCTGGTTTCTCCTCTTTCGTGTACGAGAGAGGGTAGAACCGGTTCTCCTTGAGCGGGGCCAGGTATGCTGGCCTTGCAGATCTTTGAGACCTTCTTTGTTTTGGAGAAGGTCTTGGAGACCAAGTCTTGAGGTAGACCTGGTTTCTTGCAGGCTGAGGTTTCGCGGAGCTGTCGCGAGCTTCAGTCTTCTTGGCGGTTGCCCTTGGTGTCACGGTAGTGACGTGCCCAGGGGCGGTTCTCTGCTTCTTGGCAGGAGTTGTTTCTTCTGCGGGAAGTGGGAAAGGTCCCAGCGACCCGAAGATGATGGACCGGGGAGAGGAGGTCGACCCGGTGTCTTGTGTGTTACCGAAGGAAGTGACACTTCGGCCGCTGGCGAGGCGCTTAGGAGCGCATTTGTTTTGCTTCTCTTGAAGCATCAGTTGGTACTTGTTCTCATCGAAGGTGATTGTCAGCGAAGCTGCCATTGTTAGTTTTGAAAAACCTTTCTGAAACAAGACCGGATCCATTAGTAATCACAAGAATGTGGTGATCATAAATGGAAATAAACTATGGTTTTTTCTTTTCAATTTGCTCGAGGGGACAAGGCCCGGCCCAAGCAAGATGAAGAAGGCAAAAAGCCATAGAGTATACAATTGTTCTAAACGCGAGTATGAAAGGCTCAGAGTGAGCGTTCCAGTGACTGCTAGAAGCAATTGTAAACCTTAATTCAGATTACCGAGGAGCGAGGCTCACTCGAGGTAAAACGATATAAGGTTGGGAGTACAAATGTGTCGGTCGCGAATACAGTAGACCCAAGAGGGCGTACTAGTACCGCTAGGCACAGATGTTGTAAATCGCATCCTTGAAATGGACACGAGATGGGATTTTTGAAAGGTCAAGGTTGGGTTCATAAAGGAGAGCAAATGGCACTCCGATCCGAAAACGTGCTCAACATTTCTGCGAGCACAGAGTCCGAAAGGGAAATAACCAGAATTTCTCGAATCTGGACCCAACAATGACGGAAGTTTTTTTTTTTTTTTTTGAAAAGTCAGGATCAGATTCATCAAAGAGAGCAAATGACGTTCCAACCCAAACACGTGCTCAACATTTCTGCGAGCACAGTAATCCGAGGAGGAAGAGGTCAAGATTTCTCGACTTTGAACCCAAACGTGACAGAGTTTTTTTTTTTTTTTTTTTTGAAGATTTTTTTTTTGAAAGTCAGTATCGGATTCATCAAGGAGAGCAAATGATGTTCCAATTCAAACACGTGCTCAACATTTCTGCGAGCACAGAGTCTGAAAAGGAAGAGATCAAGATTTCTCAAATTTGAACCAAAAATGAATTTTTTTTTTTTTTAGGGTTTGAGAATACATCGAGTTCTCACGATTCGTTCTTATGAAACCAATGTTGATAGATCAGCCCCCAGGTAAGGGTAGGATTACTTAATGAACCCGTTTGGAGGACCCTTACCTAGAACAGCCTAGCTGTCTCCAAACTCTGGACAAGGCTTTTCTTGAATCAACCTCGATTAAAGAACGCAATCGGTAAAACTTTCGTGTTCTCAAGTGCCTCCCCGTTTTTTTTTGAAAATTTTTTTTTGATGGATTCATCAGAGAGAGCGAATAGTCCGTTCCCAGTCTGAACAGGGGCTCAAACAATTTTCTGCGAGCCCTAAGTCAGAAAGGAAAAGAAAACCAAAATTTCTCAAATTTGGATCCAAAAAGAAAGAGTTTTTTTTTTTTTTTGAAAATCTGACAAGTTTGAAATCAGATTTTTTTTTTGATGGATTCATCAGCGAGAGCGAATGGTCCGTTCCCCGTCTGAACAGGGGCTCAAACAATTTCTGCGAGCCCTAAGTCAGAAAGGAAAAGAAAACCAAAATTTCTCAAATTTGGATCCAAAAGAGAGAGTTTTTTTTTTTTTTTTTTTTTTTTTTTAAATCTGACAAGTTTGAAATCAGATTTTTTTTTTATGGATTCACCAGCGAGAGCGAATGGTCCGTTCCCCGTCTGAACAGGGGCTCAAACAATTTCTGCGAGCCCTAAGTCAGAAAGGAAAAGAAAACCAAAATTTCTCAAATTTGGATCCAAAAGAGAGAAGTTTTTTTTTTTTTTTTTTTTTTAAATCTGACAAGTTTGAAATCAGATTTTTTTTTTTTTTTTTGAACTCGTCAAAGAGAGCAAACGGTCCCTTTCCCAATCTGAAAACGTGCTCAAACATTTCTGCGGGCACTGAGTCCAAAAGGGAGGAGATCGAGATTTCTCAGATCTGAATTCAAAGAAAAAAAGAAGATTTTTTTTTCGAGAAGGAGAAAGATTGGAAATAGACTTAAAGAAAGAAATTTCCAAAAAAAAAAATCCCATCTCATGTTTTTTTTTTTTTGCAAGATTCAACATCGGCCACCAACTAGAAAGGTGCCAAAGAATCTAAGTTCATGTTCTCAAATGAACGTGTCCCACCGGGTGTGCCAGCTTGATGGACCCGATTCCTTCCCTCTCTCCCGCTGCCTCCGCCCCGGGTCTTTCGGGGTACGGCGGAGGGGAGGAGAAGAAAAAGGTAAAGGGTTTCAACATCTTTTTTTTTTTTGTACGGGTATGCCAATTTCACTTTTCTACTTGGAGTTTAGAAACGGTGATCCGAAGATTCACCTTCACAAGTAGAAAGGGGAAATGAAACTTTTTCTAGTTTCTATTGCACACATATTTTAAGAAAAGAGACAAAAGGTTTTTTTTGAATGCCGTGAAAGGCGATTTCATTTGTTTGCCGTGAAAGGCGATTTTGCCGTAAAAGGCGATTTACAAGTCTCATCCATTATGAAAGACAAGAATTGTGATTTTTGTCTCTAAAAGAAAAATAAAGTACAATAGAAATCAAGAAAAGGAATCTGACTTCTCATTCGATTGTGGGGACACGTTCAGATCGACGGTCGCGAGTCATGTATGGGCTCCTCCATCGTCCATGCAGATGAGAACACGATGCTTGGATTCTTGGCTCGGCTTTCTAACCTCAGATTTTTAAAGGACAAAGACCAAGAGAAGGTCTTATATCCGATAAAAAGCTAAGTAAACGGGCTGAAAAGCCACGTTTTAGCCATGTTGGTAGAAGAAGGGAGGTCCTTGGGGGGGTGGCCCCCCAAGGGTGCTTCAATCACCTTTTGGTGGTCTTTGCAGCAGAGTTGCAGGGCTTCTGGATTTTTTGTCTTCGTCGGGGGAAGAGCGAGAGATCCGGATCGCACCTTTTTTTTTTTTTTTGGAATGCCCTCCTATTTATAGGCCTTTGGTAGCCATTTAGGAGGGTTTATGAGCATTGAATGTATTAATGCTCATAATGGGAGGAGTTACAAGTTTTTAAATTACTTGTTTTGTAACTCCTTTTTCCTTGAATTTGATTGGCCGATGGAGAATAATGAGCCTTTAATCGCTTTTAATCCCCATCATGGGAGGAGTTTCATGGCTTTAATGCCATAAATCCTCTGACTTGTAACTCCCATTTGCTTGCTTTTGATTGGGCTGTCCAAAATAATGAGTTAATGACCGCATTAACTTGTCATAAAACGGGTCATTTAACCTCATTAATTGGTCGCCAAGTCGCTCGAAGAGTCGCGGGCCGTGCCGCGTCTTTTGGAATTCTTCTTGCGATGATCGCCGGTAGATCCACATGTTGTTTGATGTCAGATGGCGATGCAATTTCAGACATTGATTGATGTCAAAGTGCCGGCAGCATCTGTCCTGTCGATTTCACTATCGGGCGGGCAGAAAGTGTGCTTTCTTTGTCGGCCGGTTGGCGATTTCGAGGCATCTAATGATCATCCAATGACTTCGGCGGCGAATCCGTGATGTTTGACGAAGATCGACAGATTTCATGCACGAAAAATCAGATTTTGGAAAAATCATAGGGGCCAATCAACTCGAAACGCGAAAAGGACCCGAAAAAGGGTCTTCCGGCGAAATTTTGGGTCGCCGGAATTTCCATGGTCGCCGCGCGACCATGGGACCATGGGCCCTTGGGCCCGTTTTTTTGTCGCCGTCCGGTCGCCGTTTCTTCGCCGTTTTTCAATCTTTTTTCATTCTTTTTTCTTCTGTATTTTTGTTGACATTTCCCCTCATTTATTGGCCTGATTCTCTTGAAGAAAACCCGACGAGAAGCCACGCAAATCGGAGCACAAAGTTTCCTATTTTTTGGAAAGCCGAAGACTTTGTTGTGCGGTTTTGCCGATTTTTTGTCAAGCGTTGAAACTAGGCCAAACGATGTCGGAATGACCTGAAATTCGACGTGGAGCTTCTTGAGCAGTAGATAGGACCAACCATAGGCTTTGGTTTGAGTCTTGAAGCCTTTTGGGGCCCCGCAAACGCTTGCCTTGATTTCGCCATAAGAGAAATGCCGAGCTTTGACTTGTGGTCAACCGATGTCCGATTGACCTGAAATTTGACAGGGAGCCTCCTGAGTAGTAAGTAAGACCAACCATGGGCTTTAGTTTGAGTTTTGAAGCCTTTTGGGGTTCCGCAAATGCTCGCCTTGATTTCACCTCGAGGAAAATGCCGAGCTTTGAAACTAGGCCGAACGATGTCCGTTTGACCTAAAATTTGACAGGGGACCTATTGGAGTCATTTTGAGATGATCCATTAGCTCCGATTTGGATGCCATGATTCCGGGATGCTCCGCCGCCGGTAGACCTGTTTTTGCTTCCTGAGAGTTGATGAAGGGTCAAACGTCGTCCGTTTGACCTGAAATTTGGCAGGGGGCCTTTTGGAGGTATTTTGAGACCATCCGTAGGCTCTGATCGAAGTTTTAAAGTCTTCGACACTGTCACTGCCGGGAGCTCTTGTCTGGCTGTCGGAGGAGTGAAGTTAGGCCAAATGATGTTGAAATGGCCCGAAACTTCATGTGTACCCTTCTTTTGACTGCTTTGAAGGATCTTGCAGTTTTTGTTTGATTCTGACAAGATCTGGTGCTTGAAGTGGCGCCTTCCTATTTATGGCAGGATGTGGCTCCATGTAGCATTTGGTGTTGAAGAGACATAGTGACATTTTTGGTGTCAACACTCTTCTCTTCTTCTTCTTCTTCTTCTTCTTCTTCTACTTCTTCATTCTCCCTTTTATCTCTTCCCTTCCCACTGCACCTCTACACTCCTTCCTCATTGATTTTCATCTCCTTCGTCATCATCTTTTTCAACTCTTTTTTAGTATCTTTAAGTCTCCTCCATTTCTTGAATGAGCTTGGAAGTACTCATCTCCCTGCACCACATTGGGTATTTAAAGTAGGCATTTGCAATATGGACAAGCAGTTGACGATCTATGAAAATGAGGTATACGTTTTGACTTCGTTTCCTTCGTTTTCTTTTTTCTTCTCGTGTCCTGCTCAGAATTCCAGAACCGTGTATTTCATATATGCTCGGTTATCATAAGACATGCAACATTATATTGCACGGCACTATTAAACCGCGCCATGTACTACTGATCGGTCAACTTGAACCGATCAAAACATTAAGAACGGCCTATATATACCGTGAAGTATAATATTGGACGGAGATAAAGGAGCGTGCATTGATAAACTAAGAATTTGTGATATATTTGCAGGAGACTGAATCAACCGGTGCCAATGAGTGCCTTTTGGATTTTACAAATGCCTTCACTACTGACATGATATTTAGAAGCCGAGAGGGCCTAATCCAATGGACATGGGATGTTGGAAAGAAACATGGCTTAATAATTGTAATCATGACTTCAAATGCCAGTGGAGATCGAAGGAAGCCGAGAATCGTTTTTTCTTGTGACAGAAGTGGTAGTTACAGGGGTCCATCGAAAGTCTTTGAAAAGAAAAATCCAAACAAGACAACGGGGAATGAAGAAGTGTAAATGCCCTTTTCCTTTGAATGGCCAAAAGTTGGCAACTGACGACAATTGGATGTTAACAATGGTTTGTGGGGTGCACAATAATCCAAACGCACAGCATCTTGAGGGGCACTCGTTTGCTGTGAGGGTTTTTGGGGAAGAAATCAACATTTTAATTGATATGTCTAGGAGTTTGGTGAAGCCAAGGAACATCCTTCGAACATTACAGGAAAAGGATGTGCACAACACCACTATGATGAAGAGTATCTATAATGCTCGCCAGAAGTTTAGGGTGACAGAGATGGTCGGTCGATCACAGATGCAGCAACTCATTACGCATTTGGAGGAGAACAACTACATTGAGTATCACATTAGCAACGACGCTACAAATGTTATCATGGACCTATTCTGGGTACATCCATCATCTATTCAGTTATTACGTGCATTTTCAAAAGTTTTGATAATGGATTCCACGTACTACATTAATAGATATCGACTTCCTTTGATTGAGATTGTTGGTGCCACATATACACAACTGACGTTCTCCATTGCTTTTATGTACCTTGAATTAGAGAGGGAGGCCAATTATAGATGGGCTTTGGAGAGGCTTAAGGAATTAGTGGATGGATACATTCCGACCTGTGTTATTGTCACAGACAGAGAGTTAGCGCTGATGACTCCAATAAAAGTTGTTTTTCCGAATGCAGCAAACTTATTATGCAGGTGGCATATTTCTATAAACATCTTGGTAAATTGTACGTCTTTTGAGACCGACTACAGATGTGATACATTTATCTCTTGTTGGAACATGTTGGTAGTCTCTCTAACTGAAGGTGACTACACGCAACTTCTAAGTGCTTTGGAACAGAATTACTGCGGGTATCCACATGTTGTTGATTATGTGAAGAACTCGTGGTTGAATAAGCATAAGGAGTAATTTGTGGCTGCTTGTACGGATCGGCATATGCACTTTGGGAACGTCACTACTAGCAGGGCTGAGAGTACGCATACAAAAATAAAGAGACACCTAGGCACATTAAGCTATAGCTTTGATTCGTCCTAGTAGATTATACATGCCTTGCTAGAGTTGCTCTTTACGGAGATAAATGAATCTTTTGAAAAGAGTTTGAACACCATGCAATATAAGTTCAAACAGACACTATTTCGTGAGTTGAGAGGATTTCTATTAAGAAAAATCAAGTTACATGAAAACGAAGAAAGCACTTGCAGGCGGATCCTTAGCCAAATTCGTCTTCTTCGCAAGCTTCTTGCTCGTCGCCTCCTTTCTTTCCTCTTCACAGAAAAACACACACGGGGAGAGAATTGATTACATCAACGAAAATAAAGGAATACTGAAAGAAAATGAAACAATGACATCGAGATCTAAGTAAGAATCAACGAAAACTTGAAGAAATCAGAGAATCAACAAAAGGTCAAAGAAATCTGAGAATCAACTAAAACCCGAAGAAATCTGAGAATCGACGAAAATCGAAGAAATATGAAATGCTGTCGGCTTTATTGGACGTAAAGCCCTTGGATTTTGCTCCTTCCATTGCAGGAACTGGTTCGAAAAACTATCAGATCTATGAGATGTCATAGAATATTGAAAAGAGATCGAGAAGAAGACGAAGAAGACAGAGAGTACCCGAGTTGGGGTTTTCGAGTATCAAAGGAGAGAAAAAGAGACTATGGAAAAGGAGAGGATGGAAGAGGGGGATGGAAATGTGGAAATGTGGGTTTGAGTGGGATTTTGAAATCTTCTGACGCGATAGCGATCCGTGTTCTAGAAGCTCATTTGTTGGTTCTTTTTTTTTTTTTTTTTTTTTTTTTTGCACTCGTGCTTCTTCGTTGCCGTTCAAAGTAGGGCTTTTTGCTGATTTGGATCATCCGTGCTCTGGGTGAACCACCTTAGATCATTACTTAATAGGGGTGTACAAAAGAATCTGTCAATCCGTAAAACTGATTCGGTCCGATCCGATCTGATCCACGGATTTTTAACCGAATCGAAGGTAAACAAATTAGTGACGGATTGATAATCTTGTAATCCGTTAGCAACGGATCGGTGGCGGATTTCACCCTCAATCCGCGGATTCAATCTGATCTGATCCGTTGATATAAAATATAAATAAAAGAATACTGTAATCCGTTGACGTTAAATATAAATAAAAGAATCTTGTAATCCGTTGACATTAAGGGGCCTAAATATAGTATAAAAGGTCTAAATATAAAAGAAGAAACAAAATTCAGGGGTCAAAATGTAATTCACTTTTATATATAAGAGTTGAAGCTTTCAATAGATGGAATGTGATTTTTATGAATTTAACATTTTAGGATTTATTTGTTGATTAGATCTCTTTTGGTTGTAATGTAGATAAAATAACAACTCTTTGTATTGATCAATTGGGTAGCTTCCAGGACAAAAAAAAGATATTTGTATTTGTTTTGGATTGTTAGCTTGTAAGTTGAAACTCTTTTCAACATGTTTAATCTCTTTCTTTTTAACCTTAGATTCAACGGATTAAATGGATTAAACCGGTCCGATCCGGTCCTCCACAAATTGGATCGGATCATTTTTTAACAGCCATGGATTGGTGACGGATTCCAAATTCATGAATCCGTAGGTAACGGACTAGTGGCAGATTCGGCCAAATCCGCAGCAATCCGATCAGTGTACGCCCCTATTACTCAGTGAAATTTTCCTTTTTTATATGCCCCCACAGATTTATTCTTATCTGGAGCCCACCTATATTCATTCTCATAAGGTTCTTATGAAGATGAATAAATTTGGACCGAGATAAATTAGTGCAAAGAATTGACCCTTCAAGATTACAATTGTGAGCACCTTCTTCAAGTGCAGCCATTGGGGTTATTTTGTCACTTGTTTAAGAGAGCATATCAATCAAATGCACTTTACCATAGATATGGGTCGAAGTTTGGTTTGGCAGTGGTTAATTCTTTACTTAAAAAAAATTAATATTGAATATTAAAAAGAATAAGTTTTATATATAATATTGAGTATTTTATCAAAGAAATTACCTCAGATGTTAATCGCACAAAAAAAAAAAGCCATTTTAGTTTCCCTCATAAGGGAGTGGTCCTTGGGGGCCACTTCGGGTTTTTTTTTTTTTAATCACACATTGCTTCCCTTATTTTTTTTCACATGACATGGGGAGTGCCAATATCAACTCTTCCTTGTATTTATAGGAGAATTTCAAAACATAATAAATATTAATCCATAACCATTCAAATTGACATTTGGAAATTTGTACATGAGGACTTTGATTGATCGAATTTCTTAGAAAAAAGATATTTTGAAATTCTCCTAACAATAATTCCTCTATATAAACTAACTCTAACAACACTCATAGATTTATTTTTTTTAAGGAAATTTCTTTTTGCAAGGTTTACCTTTAAAAAATAAAATAATAAACAATAACACTCGTAGATTTAAAGCCAATTGATATTATCTGAAATGTGGATCAAAGATGAGCGAGCTTGAACAACTCTCTCTTAGCATCCGAATCCCACGTATCACTGCATGCCACGTCATCTCCTTAATGCTAGAATTCATAACAGTTTTTATTAGTCTTTTATGGCTTCTTTTAGAAATTATATTTTCCAAAACTACCCTTTATATTTCTATTACTGCCCAAAGGAGAGACCATACTGATTTTAACACAAAAAGATGCATGCTCTTATGAGTTCCACCATCATATTTCTAGCAGTCCTAAAATGCATCTATATCAAATCTCAACCACTCATTTACTTGCCCCACAAGCCTTCTTTATTTTTTGGGCGTTTGGTCGGAGGTCCCTCAACTCATGACTTTATGGCAAACAGTCCACAAACTAAACTCATGCAGCCAAAGGTCCTCTCACACATTCTCATACCTGATATGTCTAATTTAGTCTTTCTTTAAATCATATCCCATGATTGATGGGATATCCCATTAATATTGGGCAACTACCATTTAATTAGCCACGATCAATGGAATCTCATTAATGAGATTTTCCAAAAAAAATTCTAAAAGCACACAAATGAATTTCAAAAAATTCAATAATTTCAAAAATTGCAATAAATTTAAAAAGAATGTAGATAAATTTAAAAAGATGCAAATAAATTTCAAAACATCCAAATAAATTTCAAAAAATATAAATAAATTTCAAAAGATAAAATATCAATTTCAAAAGATCCAAATAAATTTCAAAAAATGTAAATAAATTTCAAAAGACGCAAATAAATTTCAAAAGACGTAAATAAAATTAAAAGACGTAAATAAATTTTAAAAAAATGCAAATAAATTAAAAAAAACTAAGCTAACCCAATTTTCCAAATTAGAGAAAAATTTGGCAAAAACTCAAGTATTTTCGTTAAAACTCAATTAAATTTATTTCAAAAAATAAAAATAAATTTCAAAAGACACAAATAAAATTAAAAAACACAAATATATATAAGAAAATACAAATAAATTTGCCAAAAACTCTGAAAGAATCGTTCAAAAACTCAGTTAAAAACTTTAAAATGGAGCTAAATTTGTCAGAAACTCAGCTATTATTTTCAAAAACTCAAATAGATTTGCCAAAAACTCAGATAGATTTGTCTAGAAGTCTGATAAATTTGTTTCAGAACCCAGATAAATTTGCGCAAAAATCAAATAAACTTAACAAAAAATAAAAAAATTAGATAAATTTGACAGAGCCAGCAAACCGCACAAGTCCAGAACACCACTCTCCTAAAAGAGGAAAACCAATGCAGCCAAAGGTGCACCAATTGAGAAGAGACGCCAATTTCGCCCAAAAGAAGAGGTTCACAACGACCAGAAGGAGCACATTTGCAACAAGCGTGATCAAGCTGTATCCAGCCCGTTCAAAGAGAGACCACAGGGTGCTTGAAACAATGAAAAGATAAATCCCGACATCTCGACGCTTCCATAGAAGAACAACGGCAACTGCTACAACAGAGATTTGAAAGAGTTAGTCGAGGCGAGTATCGAATCCAAAACAGAGAGATGGAGATGTTGGTAATGGATCAAAGAAGTATAAAATCATCTATTTGATTGTTAGAGCCTTTCGACTCAATTGAAGTTGGTTAGAAAAAAAAATCTTCTCCGGCGGCAGCACAGTCGAATCAGTTGTAGCAAACAGACGAATAAAAGGTTCTATTATGGAACCTGTAACTTGAAGAAGAAGAAGAAGAGGGCTTTGGCCAGGTTATGTCCATGTCCAGATTGAAGAAGAAGAGGGAGAATGGAAAATTTAAAATTTTATGTCTAATTGGTTGAAACGGCAAATCGGTCATGAAAGTGTTTGAGGCGGCATATCTAGGGAACTTTCTCCATAAGGTGGCGTATCTAGAGACCTCTCGGCGAAATATGTCAAGCTACATGGACTACAGGCCTTAGAGGAAAAGTTGATGGACTAGAGGCCTTACAATACCTCTATGTGGGACCTTTCGCTAATTTACTTTTATTTTTTATGATATGGAAAGTTCTCAAAAGCTCCCCATCTAAAAAAAGGGTGTTTTTGCCCCTTTAGACTTGTCCAATTAAATGATGCCACCTCATCTTAGTTATGGAAAATAAATTCAACTTATTTTGAATACACATTTATAGGAGATCTTATCAAACCCCTAATTTTGTCTCCTCTCTCTTCCTACGTCGAATCCCTATTTTCTCTCCATATTTTACTCCCTTATATTTTATCATGTATCATGCAATGCCCATCAAGATTATACTCAAAATCAATACCATCATGTAATCATTCTTAAAAAAAATAAATAAACAAAAGGCCGAATTTAAAGATCTCCAAATCTCGTCTTTAAAAAAAATGATGATAATGAATTTAATGGGCAACTATAGAAAAAACTGTATTGTTTTATTATACTTTGCTTATAATACCATGGGATGTGCATAATAAAGGAATAAAGAAAAAGAGAGATGAGAGAATGTAGGGATGAGAGAAATAAGAGGCAAGAAAATAGTAGCGTAAACGTTGAAATAGAGAAAAATCTAAAGGAGATTTTTTAAACCTTTAAATTCCTTATTTGCATTTAACTTGATGATGACATGTGTTATACTTTTATAGGGCTAGATGTTACACCCTGACCTAATCTAACCCTGATTAGTATTAATTAAGTGTGTTTTAGCTAAATTAATTATGTTTAATAGCTAACTATGGTAATTAGTGTTTATTAGTCTTTATAGACTGATTTAGTTGAGTGTCGGACCTTGAATATGTGAGTTGGAATAGAGTTGACTCGGTTGGATAGAGTCAAGGGCTTTTTCGTAATTATTGATTTTCGCATTTTTCATAATTTGCACGCATATTGAAATCATCGTGTGTGTTTCGATGAGTATGTCGATTTTCGTATTAGACTTTATCTCATTCGAGCTACTGTTGAGTATTTAGACCCCCATTTGACTCAAAATGAGAATATGTTATTTCAGTGAACTTGTTTGCAAAATGGGCAACTTCACCCCCTTATATAGCTAACTCTCCCTTTCTTTTTCCTTTCATTCCTTTTCATTCCTCTTCCCTACTATTCTTCTCTTTTTCTCCTTCTCTCTTCCTCTCTTCCTCATCCATCAAGAGGTGTTGTGTATACACCTTCGGAGCTAGGAGTGGATTCTCTTCATCTCCTTCATCCTCTTCTACTTCATTGTTGGCAAGAAACCTTCCACTCTCCTCTACTACTTCCAAAATTCGAAATCCCTGCTAGAGGGTTTGGATTATTTGGGGGTTTTAAGTTCTTTTGAGCCAAGAGTGTTTAAAGAAAGTTTGAAAGCTCATTAGAGGCAAGTATAAGCTTTAATTAGGACTTATGTAATGATTCATTTCTATTGATTCCAATGTTATTCTTTCTCAAAATTTCTATCTCATAAAATATGAATGGATTGGATTATTTATATAGTTGTGATTGATGAAATGAATGGAAACAGATTATAATATATTGTAAATGGGAGCATGAAGGCTCTATTATGCAGGTCTTGTAGTGGAAGGGAGATGGGATTGGATGTGTCAAATCCCAACCCAGGATTAACCCAATAGTATTTTCTTAGTGTGTGCTTAGTCTTGATCGGGTTTAATTACCGTGGGTTAGAGTATGTTTAGTTTTAGTTATGGTTATAGCTTTTGGGAGTTTCGAGAACGTTTAGTGTTGACTAGGCACACTCAGGAAGGCCTGGGTGTACGTGCAAGCGTGGGAAGATCGTGTTTGGTTTTGTGTTAATCGTGATTTTCATTTCGTTCGAATGATTTTATGATTATGTACAACTTTCGTGTTTAGCCCGTCTGTGTTTGTAGCCCAGAAACTCAAATTTTGGCCAAAAAGGGTAAAATAGCCTTTTTACACTCAAATCTGGACACAATTTTTGAGATCCCAAAACCATGTCAAAAATATACTTTTTGG
>QPKB01000510.1:0-28705 GCA_003546025.1 Camphora micrantha
ATTAAATGCGACAAAATTATTTCGTCTCTATTTTTTATATTTATGACGAAATATTTTTGTCTCTAATTTCTTCCTTTAATGACAAAATATTTTGTCACTAATTACTTACAAGTATGTTCCCCAACAGAGTGTATTGGAGACAAAAAAAATCGTCACAAATTTATCTTTTTCAATGACGAATTCTTTTTTTCGTCACCAATACCTTTTAGCGACAAGGCTTTGGCGACAAAACGGGTGACGAAAAATTTTCGTCTTAATTAGTTTCGGTGACGAAATGTGTACATTTTGGGACAAATTTGTGTCGTCCTTAAACCCCAAATTTCTTGTAGTGTAACCTCTACAATATACTTTCCAAGGCTAAGCAATAACCTAACAATGTTATTTTTCTATGCTTAACAACAACCTATACAAGATGCTTTTCTAGGCTAAGCAATAACCTTTACACAATGCTTTTCTTAGGCTAAGTAATAACCTTTACAATAAGGAGATTTTCTCTCAAGGTAGTGTCTTCACAAAACACTCTAAGAGAATACAATTAAGCTCAATTACAATGCCTCTTAAATAGGAGGATATGAAATTGAAAAACTAACTCACACAAACACTATATGAATGGAAAGGTGTATGTTCATGATGTGTGTGTATAATAACTTCAATCAAGTTAAAATGAAGGCTCAATTAAAGTATGGTTAATGCATTTTAAAGTTTAAAGTACACAAAGATTTGATTGAAGTGAAATGCAAATCACATGTATAAAATACTAACTTGTTGATGATATGAAAATCAAAAGCTCACAAGTTGTATGAAATTAATTATGTCTAAACATGTGATGCATGTGCAATGTTGTTTTCAAAAACAAAAGTTTAACTAAAGTTTAAATGAATGAAAACAACAATATGATTCAACCAAGTAAATGAAACATGTTATAAAAGAAATCAAAGGATTTGACAAAACATGTTTTATAAAGTTTTAAAACAAACTTGGTTTGAAATCAAGGGTGAAGAATCCAATCCAACTTAAATCAAAGATTAAGAGAAGTGATGGATTCAACACATTATAGTTATCATGCGAAAATTAATTTACCAATAATTTAAACAAGGCATGAAACATATGATAATGAAAAGTAAAACTTACTTAGAGATTTAACTTCATTAATCCAAGCTTTAACTTTCCATTAGACCCCTTGATTTGAAATCAAGGATGAAGAATCCAATCCAACTTAAATCAAAGATTAAGAGAAGTGATGGATTCAACACATTATAGTTATCATGCGAAAATTAATTTACCAATAATTTAAACAAGGCATGAAACATATGATAATGAAAAGTAAAACTTACTTAGAGATTTAACTTCATTAATCCAAGCTTTAACTTTCCATTAGACCCCTTGATCTCTCTTAGTTCATCCCCTTTCTTTTGTCTCCAAACACCTCAAGGAAGACGAAAAAGTTCCACTTTGATCAACACCTTTTTCAAGGGAATGAACCTCATTTTATACTCAAAAAATGAGTTCTGGCGTGTCCCCGGTCGACCTACACTGTACCCCGGTCGACCTGGCCTTAACGGTCAAAAATCTGACCGTTTGAAAAAGAGGCCCAACGGCTCTTTTCCCGGTCGACCCGCGGTGTGCGCGGTCGACCGGGTCCATGGGTTCGATCGACCGAGCACTGCAGGTCGACCTGGGCCCAGGGACCAAATTCCCCAAAAATGCATATTTCAAAGATTTTTCTTGTGGGGACTTTTGAGCCATTAAATCAAGCTTGGAATCATGATTTAAATCAATCTAAGAGTTCTTTTAAAATCATGAAACATAAAAAGCCAAAAAAGATTTGAAACTTTTAAAACCATTGGCTAGCTTAATTCATAAAACTTCTTTCCAAATTAAAATGCATCCAATCAAAACATGCATGAAACATATGATTTACAAGATTTAAAACAATGCATGAATAAATCAAGATTTCAACATTTTCTAAATCAATGCATGTGTGAAAATTCAAATGATGATTAAAATGATAATGCATCCATCAAATTGCAATATACAAAATCCCTAATAATCTCCCCCTTTGCAATTTGATGGCAAACCTTATTCAACACTGATTTTCACACAAAGTCTTCAGCTCCCCCTAGGTTGGACAAGACTTGAAATCTTCTTCGGATGCTTCTTCACTTAGCTTGGGCTCTAGGTCTTTTTCTTCATTCTCCTTGATGTTTGGAGCTTTATCATTCTTCAAGCTTTCTTTTCATCTCTCCTTCATTGGCCAAGCATCTTCTTTTAGCTCCCAAGCTTTCTCTTCTTTCACTCTCCCCCTTTGACCATGCACTCTCTCCCTTTTGGCAAGATGTGCATTCTCTCCCCGTTTAGACAACTTGAACACTCTCTCCCCCTTTGACATTAAATTGCAAAGGATCCTACACACATGAAACAAAGAAAATACCTTTGAGTAGCACCTGTTAACAAAAGAATTCGAAAATGAAATACATAACAGGTTTTCATATATGGGTAGCAAGTTATAAGGGTATAGAGCCAATACAAGGGTGAATTTGATCAAAACTAATACTTCCTATGAAGGTTTACACTCCCCCGCAATCCATTCTCTCCTTTTGTCAAACTTTTGACAAATATTTAACTATTTGGAGCAAGAAGAAGATGGTTTAACCAATTGAGGGTTAACTTTAAGAGAAGGATTAGATACAAGTTTAACTACTGAGCTCAATATGATCAAATTACCATTATAAAGATATCAATTGACGGGTAAGCTATAGGATAATTAAAGAGTAAGGTCAAAAGGATAATCTATCATGGATATCAATTGAAATATATATAAAACAAATATACCAATTGAGATTGAAGGATATGACCATTAACTCAATCACTCTAAAATAGAGTTAAGGAATATACGTATTAGGGTTCATCCAAATTAGAGCTATCCATGATGTTATGGGGATTAATAAACATAGCATCAATCAATATAACTTATGAAAATCATATGCTATGAAAGTTTTGAAAACATTTCATTCAATCATAAAATATGACTATAAAGAGCAAGATGAGTGAAATGAAATTCAAACATGAAAATTATAATACTAATAGAATGTGACATATACAAAATCAAGCATCATAAATGAATATTCATCACTTTTAAAGATATAACTAATGAGCATAGTGATGATCATGAGAAATTGCATAAAAAGATATAACTTAAAAGAACATGCAATTTTCAAAGTGTCAAAATCATATGAATTCAACATCTAAGATATCCAACAAACAATAGATATAACTATAAAATACAATGAATAGATTTTAAAGAGGTTCATATGATTAAGCACACTATTATGAAGTTGAGACATGTATAAAGAATGATATCAATAAGAAAAATACACATGAATTAACAACATAACCATCCAAAAAAAAAAAAATAATGACTAGAAACCATGAAGGATGGATTTAAGAGTCCTAGAATGGTGTCTACAAATAAAACTAAAATTAAGCACAACCAAATAAGGAACTATATAGACATTTGCATATAATAAGAGCGTAACTAAATGGGCAAACATGCAAATTGTCTATCACAACATTCATTTCCATTTAAGTTGATATAACCAATTGCATAAGGAAATGAAAACATGGAACATGCTTTGATGATTATAACTAATAATGATTTAGAGCATTTCCATTCATATCATCTTTAAATCATTTCAATTAACAAAATCCAACAATGAGCATAAAAAGAATGATTTTGAAGATAATCAATTTTCAACTTGCATTTAATAATATATAACTCATTTGAAACACATGCAAGTTGACTTTATAAAACAATAATTTTCCATTAGAAAGTATAACTTAGAAAAAACATGGAAAATCCAAAATGTTTCAAATCATTTGTTTTTCAAAACAAATAAGACATTCAAACAAATGATTTTGCAATATCAATTGAGTATGAAAGATCTAGCTATGAAAGCTTTTGAAAACATAATCAATTGATCATGTAGAAATGCAATACAAGAAATAACTATATGAGAGTAAGAAGCAAATCTATCATGAGGAAAACATAATCAAATGATTTTGAAAACCATGATATGTAACTAGAGAAGTACATGAAAACAAAATCAATTGATCACGAATAAACATTGCATTTAAAAAAAAAATGTAACTAATGAAAGAACATAAATGCAAATGATCATGACCAACAATATGATTTAACTATAAAGGATAGGTTGGTCAATGAGGTTCAAGGCCTTAAGGTTTGACTAAATATATAACTTTAGGAATCCACCTAAGGTCTTGAGAGGGTTGATCTTTGAGGTCTAGTTTAAAAGTCTCACCAACTATAGGAGATTTGACTTGATAAATTTTCAATTTAGACTTATCACCATTATGTTTAGATTTAACTAAATTTAGCTTAGGTTGGTGAGTAGTCTTTTGAGGTTGGTGATTCTTCTTCTTAGGGGATTGATTTCTTTTCTTCTTATTTTCTCCCTTTATTTGACTTTTAAACTTTTAAATTTAACTTTGCTATTTTCTTCAAAAGTTCTTTCATGGGTTGATTTAAGGGAGATAGGTTGAGAAGCTTTTTGTTTATAGATTCTTTTATAATTGGTTTAACTTGTTTAACCCTTTTAGAATCTATCTTAGGAGACTCCTTTTTAATTGATTTAACTTGTTTAATCTTCTTGGAGTCTTCTTTAATTTTTAGTGTCTTACCCTTCATAGAGTTTGATTTTACTTTCTTGGGTTCAAAGATGGGTTTAGACACATGCATGGCTTCTTCTTAGTTTACACTCAAACCTAAAATGCTCTTCAATGCCACAATAATTACATTTAGACATGGGCAAGGAAGTGTAAGTGCTAGAGAATGAGGACTCACCTTTCACAAAAGTGTTGGTGAATTTAGGGTCATGTGAAATATTCTTATTATAACCAAGACCCGTCCTATCTCTTTGTGATTTACCCAATTTTAATAAATTTCCAAATTTTTCTTCACTTTGGGTAAATTTGCACTCATACTTTTGTTTGTAGCTTTCAAGTTGAGTGACTTGGTTTTTAAGGGTTGAATTTTCATTTTTAACTTTTGTTAGTTCATTTTCAATTCCCTTAAATTTATTTAGTTCTTCATGGGCAAGTTTTAACTCAAGTTTAAGTTCATTAATAACATTAGATCCAAGTTCTAGAGTTTTTATCTTATTTTGAGCATTAGATAAATTTTCTTTAGAAATAGTCAACTTGGATTCTAGGTTGTTAATGTTTTTGTCTTGCATTTGTAATTGATCTCTTAGTTTTGAATTTTCCTTATTAAGATCATCATTTTCTATTTTTAATTCATTTAGATCATCTTTAATATTATGAAGGTTATTCAAAGAGATCATAAACTTAGAGTCTAGACAATGTACAACTTCTTCTTTCTCTCTAAGTTCATCTTTTGAAGAAACTAATTCTTTGTTTAGTCTTTTAGATTCTTCTCTTAATTTTTTATTTTTCTTGTCAAGCTCTACGGACAATGTATATAATTCCTCATAGGCTTGTTGAAGGTCATCTTCATTTTCATCATTTTCTTCCTCTTTTAATTCAAATTGAGATTCATTAATTTCAAGGTTTGAATCTTCAAATGTGGGAAGGAGGGGTCTAGAAGAATCTACACAAGAATCTACACATTCTAAAATAGTGGAATCCATTCTAATGATTTTCATGAAAACACAACACTAGGGTTTTGACTCCAGGTTTTTACACCTATTCAAGAGTTCTAAAACACTTGATCCTAATGAAGAGCACGAGGCTCTAATACCAATTGAAAGTTCGGGATCCTTACCCTAGAGTGGGGGGTGAATAGGGTGATCTACAATTAATGACTAATTATGGCAAATTTTAATTTCTTAACAATCAACTTGTCACATGTGATGATTAACATACAATATGCGGAAGCTTAAACAGAACAATCACCACAAAGCAAACACCCCCACACAAGGATTTATAGTGGTTCGGCCTCAATGCCTACATCCACTACCGACTTGTGATCCAACACCCCACCGGATTTCCACTATTTATGCTTTTGAAAAAGGCTAAACAATAACCTCTACAATATGCTTTCCAAGGCTAAGCAATAACCTAACAATGTTGTTTTTCTAGGCTTAACAACAACCTATACAAGATGCTTTTCTAGGCTATGCAATAACCTTTACACAATGCTTTTCTTAGGCTAAGCAATAACCTTTACAATAAAGAGATTTTCTCTCAATGTAGTGTCTTCACAAAACACTCTAAGAGAATACAATTAAGCTCAATTACAAAGCCTCTTAAATAAGCGGATATGAAATTGAAAAACTAACTCACACAAACACTATATGAATGGAAAGGTGTATGTTCATGATGTGTGTGTGTGATAACTTCAATCAAGTTAAAATGAAGGCTCAATTAAAGTATGCTTAATGCATTTTAAAGTTTAAAGCACACAAAGATTTGATTGAAGTGAATATGCAAATCACATGTATAAAATACTAACTTGTTGATGATATGAAAATCAAAAGCTCACAAGTTGTATGAAATTAATTATGTCTAAACATGTGATGCATGTGCAATGTTGTTTTCAAAAACAAAAGTTTAACTAAAGTTTAAATGAATGAAAACAACAATATGATTCAACCAAGTAAATGAAACATGTTATAAAAGAAATCAAAGGATTTGACAAAACATGTTTTATAAAGTTTTAAAACAAACTTGGTTTGAAATCAAGGGTGAAGAATCCAATCCAACTTAAATCAAAGATTAAGAGAAGTGATGGATTCAACACATCATAGTTATCATGCTAAAATTAATTTACCAATAATTTAAACAAGGCATGAAACATATGATAATGAAAAGTAAAACTTACTTAGAGATTTAACTTCATTAATCTAAGCTTTAACTTTCCATTAGACCCCTTGATCTCTCTTAGTTCATCCCCTTTCTTTTGTCTCCAAACACCTCAAGGAAGACTAAAAAGTTTCACTTTGATCAACACCTTTTTCAAGGGAATGAACCTCATTTTATACTCAAAAAATGAGTTCGGGCGTGTCCCCGGTCGACCTACATTGTACCCCGGTCGACTGATGGCGAATTTCCCGCAAGTATACGGTTGTCTCAAGTAATATAGACTATGGAAGTCTGAATATCGTTCCCACGAGGATCGTTATAAGGAAAATAACAATTATCAATGAAAAGGAGTATCAACTCAAATATAGCTAACAAATGCAAATGGAAATAACAAAAGCAATAAAAACGAGAAACAAAATAATAACAAGGGAAGTAAAAAAAATACAAACTAAAAGAAAACAAGAAACTAGATAACAAAGAGATGCTAATAGAAATGGAAGAACTAAAGTGAAAACAAGGTTAGTAACATGTTAGTAACAAAGTTAATGACAAAAGAAAAATAATAAGAACAAATGAACAATGTTAGATATATCAAATGAGTAAGTGTGTGAAAATAAGTGAAAGATCAAGATAGAAAGAAACTAAAAACATACATGAAAGCTAACTAATAAAGAGAACAAGATAGAAAATAAGTGGATGGAGATAAAAATAAATGTGCTAAAAGTGTGAAATCAAAGGTGCATGGTGGAAGATGGTGTGAATAGAGAAATAAAGTGTGAGAATTAAAACAAGTGAATAACTGTGTGAGAATAGAATAGAATCAAACTAAAGTAAGTAAAATAAACAACAATCAATTCTAATGGATAGATTGGACCATCTAGAATCCACTAAGTAACACTAATCCAACACTAATGCTCTTCTCTTTTCCCAAACAAAACACTCAAATCTAATTACAAATCAATGTATAGATTTGGAAAATATTACTTTAAAGCTCTAAAAGTTAACAATCTAATAGCTAAGATTTTCTTCCCTTCATAAAAGAAAAGATTCCTAATGACTATCTATCAAAAGTAAGCATAAGCCATCAAAAGATATTAACTCCTAAGCATGATTTATCAAACCTAAGCATAGATAGTAAAAAGAATGCTAAAATAAAAACTAAGCATGGAAGATAGCATAAAAAATCTATTCTAGCATGTTAAGCACATAAACAAAGAGAATTAAGAGCATAAGCAAAAGGAATAGTATTAACTTAGCTTCATCTAGAAGATCCAATCAAAGTAATTAGCCACCCATTGGAGAAGACAAAGCTTTCATTATAAATCTTCAACTTTTACAAAGCTTTCCTCATTTTCTCTCTACAATTGCTCTCAATTACATGAATAGCTTAAGTAAAGAGGAGGAGGCTCTCCTTGTTTTTTTGTGCTAAATGCTTAGAGCTCTCTTCCTTATATAGAAACATTTGCTTGCTCTCTTTTGGTTTCTTTCCAATGTGGGACTTTACAAGAATGAAAATATGAACATATGAATGTAATTCCCGTGTTAGAAAACAGTCCCCACACTGATGTGTGATTTTGACCCTCGAAACGTCCGAATTGGGAGAAATGTTGTGAAATATGATTTGTAGATCTTAGAACAAGCTTTCCAATGCTTCTAAGATCACCTCAATCGGACACCCGAGTAAAAAGATATGGTCAAAATACAAACCCAGGTCTTTCATTTTTCTTCTTATTGTTGGCCTATCTTTGTCATTTCTTCATCCAATTGTCCTCCAAACTAATCAATACTCTCTTTAACTCTTGAATCTCAACTTTAATCTTCAAATTAATCTTCAATTAACACCTACAAAGAGAAATTAACATAATTGAGAGTATTTTTTTAACATATTTTGTATGAAAGCCATTGGAACTCATATAAATGCATACAAATGGCCATTTATAATGAAAAGATATGAGCAAAGCATGATGGGGAGGAAATTTATGATTTTTATGCTAAAAATAGTGTTTTGAGTTCTTTTATCTATGAAAACTCATAAAATAATGCTATGAAAGTATATATTTTGTGAACTCATCACACCCCCAAACTTACATTTTGCTAGTCCCGAGCAAAATAAAAGAAAACTAACTATATGCAGAAAACGATAAAAATAAAAATCTTAACTCACTTTCGCAGGAATCGCGGCTGCACTTAGCTCGTGCAACAAGCCATTTTAACCACTAAGTTTCCCATAGTGGACGAGTTTTGTCTCGTGAGGGTTTTCAGCGAATAAATCCCATAAATTTTTTTTTATTTATATCCTCGGGTGTTTAGCAAGCTAATAAAAATGAAAGCAAGTTTAGAACACTATCCAATTGCTAAAAATCTTTCAATGATGCTCAAGTCCCAGAGTGTGTTTGAGTGAGTTTAGCCAACAGTTGTGCAGTTTTGGGTTCTGAGAAAACACAACTTTGATCACCTTCTAAATCCATTCGTTTTGACTTCAGCCTCACAGTCATACTCTCGAAAATAAAATCGCTTAGATTTTCTAACTTATCACTCTATATGTGAGTATTGGTAAGGCAAAAGGACTCACATATCTTTTGAGAATGAAGAATTTTTGAAGAATTTATCTCATGGAAAGAACAACCATTTAACTGAGGGTGAAAATGCTCACTCAACTTCTCACTTGTTTAACATCCTAACTTTTCCTGAAATCAAATAGGTCTTTTATTAGTTGTAATGGGGCTAGGGGAAAGGGTTTGGTAAAAAATATGGAAAATGAGGTTTTAGGGTTTTTGAGAAGGTAAGGTCTTGAGCTTTCTTTGAAGGATTTTTCTTTTATTCATCTTCACTTTTTCTTTTTGCTTTTTTTTTTTCTTTCTTTTCTTATTTCCTCTTTTTTTTTCGTTTTTTTTTTTTTTTTTGTTTTTTTTTTTGGAGAAGACTTTTGTTCTTGGATTGATCATATGAAGTATCAACAATGCACACTTCCTTCTTTCTTCAACTTTTCCTTACACTTCTCAAAAACAATGGGTTGAAGGCTTTTTATTTGGGTGGAGAGGTTTTGGGATTTTTTTTTTAAGGAAAAATGAATAAAGGATAAAGGTTCAAAAAGGGTTACTATGGAAATGTTTTTATGGGTAGGTTTTTAATGGCCATGAGGTTTTAATTTTAGATTGCCTATCATCACTTTACCAGGTCGAGAAAGGTGCTCACAAGCTACAAGTCAAGGTTAGTTCGCAATTTTGATGACACCCTCAATGGTTGGAAAGAAATAGGCACTAATGAGATAAAAGAAATGTGCCGAAAACTACGAGTTTGAGTAGCTCTTCATTCTACTCGGAATTAGCGCAGAAGAGTCCTTACACTGGAGGAATAGAAAGGCTCTACATTCAATTGGTTTAATCTCCACTTAGCGATTTGTCAGGGTCACTCAGATGTGCCCACTCTTCACTTGGACTACACGCATGTGGCTAAATGTGCAATAATTTTTTCAAGACTTGATTTTGTGACACTCTTTTCTTTTTTAGGATTTGGATAATATGGTAAACTAAGATTTCGAAACTTATTAACAAGCTAAAATCCCACGGATTTTTTTTTTTTTTTTGAAAAAGATTTTTTTTAACTAAATATTTACAGGAAAATATATGTGTGCAATGCTGATGGACCCGATTCCTTCCCTCTCTCCCGCTGCCTCCGCCCCGGGTCTTTCGGGGTGCGGCGGAGGGAAGGAGAAGAAAAAGGTAAAGGGTTTCAACATCTTTTTTTTTTTGTACGGGTATGCCAATTTCACTTTTCTACTTGGAATTTAGAAACGGTGATCCGAAGATCCACCTTCACAAGTAGAAAGGGGAAATGAAACTTTTTCTAGTTTTCCATTGCACACATATTTTAAGAAAAGAGACAGGGTTTTTTTTTTTTGAATGCCGTGAAAGGCGATTTCATTTGTTGCCGTGAAAGGCGATTTTGCCGTAAAAGGCGATTTACAAGTCTCATCCATTATGAAAGACAAGAATTGTGATTTTTGTCTCTAAAAGAAAAATAAAGTACAATAGAAATCAAGAAAAGGAATCTGACTTCTCATTCGATTGTGGGGACACGTTCAGATCGACGGTCGCGAGTCATGTATGGGCTCCTCCATCGTCCATGCAGATGAGAACACGATGCTTGGATTCTTGGCTCGGCTTTCTAACCTCAGATTTTTAAAGAATAAAGACCAAGAGAAGGTCTTATATCCGATAAAAAGCTAAGTAAACGGGCTGAAAAGCCACATTTTAGCCATGTTGGTAGAAGAAGGGAGGTCCTTGGGGGGGGGTGGCCCCCCAAGGGTGCTTCAATCACCTTTTGGTGGTCTTTGCAGCAGAGTTGCAGGGCTTCTAGATTTTTGTCTTCTTCGGGGGGAAAGCGAGAGATAGATCCGGATAGCACTTTTTTTTTTTTTTCCCTTTGGAATGCCCTCCTATTTATAGGCCTTTGGTAGCCATTTAGGAGGGTTTATGAGCATTGAATGCATTAATACTCATAATGGGAGGAGTTACAAGTTTTAAAGCATTTGTTTTGTAACTCCTTTTTCCTTGAATCTGATTGGCCGATGGAGAATAATGAGCTTTTAATTGCCTTTAATCCCCATCATGGGAGGAGTTTCATGGCTTTAATGCCATAAATCCTTTGACTTGTAACTCCCATTTGCTTGCTTTTGATTGGGCCGTCCAAAATAATGAGTTAATGACCGCATTAACTTGTCATAAAACGGGTCATTTAACTTCATTAATTGGTCGCCAAGTCGCTCGAAGAGTCGCGGGCCGCGCCGCGTCTTTTGGAATTCTTCTTGCGATGACCGCCGGTGGATCCACATGTTGTTTGATGTCGGATGGCGATGCAATTTTAGACATTGATCAATGTCAACGTGCCGGCAACATCTGTCCTGTCGATTTCACGATCGGGCGGGCAGAAAGTGTGCTTTCTTTGTCGGCCGGTTGGCGAATTCGAGGCATCTAATGATCATCCAATGACTTCGGCGTCGAATCCGTGATGTTTGACGAAGATCGACGGATTTCATGCACGAAAAATCAGATTTTGGAAAAATCACAGGGGCCAATCAACTCGAAACGCGAAAAGGACCAGAAAAAGTGGGTTTCCAGCGACTTTTGGGCCGCCGGAAATTCCATGGTCGCCGGCGACCATGGGCCGGCGACCCTGGGCCTTGGGCCCGTTTTTTGGTCGCCTTTCGGTCGCCGTTTCTTCGCCGTTTTTCGATCTTTTTTCATTCTTTTTTCTTCTGTATTTTTGCTGACATTTCCCCTCATTTATTGGCCTGATTCTCTTGAAGAAAACCCGACGAGAAGCCACACAAATCGGAGCACAAAGTTTCCTATTTTTCTGGAAAGCCGAAGACTTTGTTGTGCGGTTTTGCCGATTTTTTTGTCAAGCATTGAAACTAGGCCAAACGATGTCGGAATGACCTGAAATTCGACGTGGAGCTTCTTGAGCATTAGATAGGACCAACCATAGGCTTTGGTTTGAGTTTTGAAGCCTTTTGGGGCCCCGCAAACGCTTGCCTTAATTTCGCCATGAGAGAAATGCCGAGCTTTGACTTGTGGTCAACCGATGTCCGATTGACCTGAAATTTGACAGGGAGCCTCCTGAGTAGTAAGTAAGACCAACCATGGGCTTTAGTTTGAGTTTTGAAGCCTTTTGGGGTCCCGCAAACGCTCGCCTTGATTTCATCTCGAGGAAAGTGCCGAGCTTTGAAACTAAGCCAAACGATGTCCGTTTGACCTAAAACTTGACAGGGGACCTATTGGAGTCATTTTGAGATGATCCATTAGCTCCAATTTGAATGCCATGATTCCGGGGTGCTCCGCTGCCGGTAGACCTGTTTTTGCTTCCTGAGAGTTGATGAAGGGTCAAACGTCGTCCGTTTGACCTGAAACTTGGCAGGGGGCCTTTTGGAGGTATTTTGAGACCATCCGTAGGCTTTGATCAAAGTTTTGAAGTCTTCGACACTGTCGCTGCCGGGGAGCTCCTGTCTGGCTGTCGGAGGAGTGAAGTTGGGCCAAATGATGTCGAAATGGCCTGAAACTTCATGTGTACCCTTCTTTTGGCTGCTTTGAAGGATCTTGCAGTTTTTGTTTGATTCTGACAAGATCTGGTGCTTGAAGTGGCGCCTTCCTATTTATGGCAGGATGTGGCTCCATGTAGCTTTTGGTGTTGAAGGGACATAGTGACATTTTTTGGTGTCAACAAATGCCCCCTCGAGGTACAACGACGAAGTGTGCAGCTCTGGCAGTCGGTGTGCCTCGAAGAGAATTTGAAGGAGATCTTCTTGCTTGACCAAGAGTCTTGAGCGTTTTTCTTTTGATGGAGTTGCTTTTTTTGAGCTTCCAAGGGATTTTGCGGTAATGAGATAGGTCATGTACCGTCTCGAGGCAAGGATTTTGAAATGACATTTGGATGTGGGTTTTGGGTTTTGGGTTTTCCCTTTTAACCTTGTGAACCTAAAGGCTTTATGTGGCACATTAGGCGGTTAAGAAGGTTTTTTTTTTTGGTTTTTGACCTTGTGACCTAACAGGCTGTATGTGGCGAGTTAGGGGGTCGGGATTTTGGTTTTTGGTTTCGGCCTTGTGACCTAACAAGCTGTATGTGGCAAGTTAGGGGACCATGGTTTGGTTTTTGGTCACTCTTTGGGACAATTTTGGGTCCATTGGAGTGTTTTGGGTTTTTTGTGGAATGTCAATTTCAAGATTGTGGCTTGATTTGGTGCATGGGGTTGGATGGTTGGGTTTCTTTTGGAAGCTTATGAAGCTTTTGACTTTTTTGTATGGTCCAATCAACTCAAGAGAGGCATGGAACCATTTTTGTATGCTCTTGGTAAGAGAAATTTTGACTAAAAGCCACTTTTAGTGCCTAGGTGGTCAAACCTGGCTCATATGGGCTAACCCATGGGACCTTAAGCTTTTAAGAATGGCTTAGATCTCATGTGGTGTCATTTTGTAAAGAATATCTAAAAATATCCCTTTTGTGTAGAGAATATCTAAAAATATCCTTACTTGGAGAGAATCTCTCAAGTTTCCTTGATTTTGGGAGAGATTTTCTCAAAGTATCTTTCTTTGGGAGAAAGTTTCTCAAATCCCCTTTCTTTTTGGAGAGAATTTATCAAGAATCTCCTCTTTAGGAGAGAATATCTCAAGTCTCCCTCTCTTTTAAGAAGTTTGCTAATTTTTAGCACTTACCTCTTTGCTTTTCTCTTCCTTTCCTCTTTTGGTTTGCTTTCTCTATAAAAGCAATGGAGATGGGTTTTTCTTTCTCTTGTTGCTTTCTTTTTGCAGAAACCTTCAAGAGTGCTCCAAGAATTTCTCAAGGATCTTCAAGTTTTCTTCTTCTTCTTCTCCATGGCTTCAAGTAGGTCTTCTTTTTTCCAAGAAAACCCCATGTAGATGTAGGAAAGTTTCCTTTTCTTTCTTTTTTTCTTCTTTTCTTTTCTTTTCTTTTCTTTTTTTTTTTCACATGTTTTCTTTCTTCTCTTTTTTTTTGTTTTCTTTTTTTTCACGTTTTCTTTTTCTCTCTTTTTTTTCTGTTTTTTTTTTTTTACGTGCTTTTCTTTTTTTTCTTTTTTTTTTTTTGCACGTTTTTTCCCTTTTTTTTTTTTTGCCTTCTCCTTTTTTTTTTTTGTGCTGTACGGACAGGTCCGTACGGACCTGGCCGTACAGCCACGTGGCCTGTGGGCCACGTCCCATGGGCCAGCTCCTTTTTCTCTCTCTCTTTTTTTTTTTTTTTTTTGAAGAGGTTTTTTTTTTGTTCTTTCTTTTTTTTGCTCACCATGATATGAGGTTTATGCAATTCAAGATGATCATGCATTCTTTTCTTCTTTTTTTTTTTAAAATGCATCAAGATAAAAGGCTAGAATTTCTAGGTCAAGTCAACATGGATTTTGACTTAGACAAAGTTTGATTGGTTTTGACCAAATTGGGTTGGAATTGGTCAAACTTTTGTCAAAGTTTTCCTAGCATCTAATGCATGATGATTTTATGCATGATTTTTGGTAAATGGAATTGGGAGCATGATGATGCATACCTCGAATTTTCTTGCAAGTCTTGGGATTTTTGGAGCTTGCAGCAATGTTGAGCCCACTTCTCCAGTCTCGCAGAATTTCGAGGAGCTTTGCAAGTTTTGGAATTTTGAGCTCGCAGCAATGTTGAGCTCTTTTCTGATCTTGCGAAGATTTGAGAAGAAAGGCTTGATCTCGCAGCAATGTTTGAATTCAAGTCTTCTTCGAGAACCCTTCATTGATTATGAGCTCGCAGCAATGTTGCTCATCTTCAAGCTTCCCTTCTTTTTCGGGGTGCCTCCCTTTTCTTCGAAATTGCCCCGGAACCATGCCAAAATTTCGCTAGGATTTTTTTTTATAGCAAAATTCTGTCATTTGGTGTTTGATTTCTTCCTTTCTGACTTTTGCAGGTGGTTCCTCCAGAACGAACAAGGGTAAGGGCCTTGTTACTGATGCACCTCGCCGATCTGCCAGATCTTCCAATGCGGCCGTTCAACAGGCGTGGAAGAGGTTGACGGGAATCTCCGAAGAAAGACTCAGGAGCATGAGCGATGGCAACTTCTTTGGGAGGAATTCCCCTCGTGCTGAAGATGGATCGCGGTTTTCTGCCGCATTTTATGGCGGCATCTTGAAGAAGCGTGGCCTGGAAGCTTTGGAGGCTTAGGCCAAGAGTCTGCTCGAGGACCTTAGTCTTTGGTTGAAGACTATGATGGACTGAGCTTTTGACAAACTTTCTTCTTTCATTTTTTTTTTGGTACCTCCATGTATAAACATTTTGGCACTCTATTTTTTTGTATCCCTTGTTCTACTTAAATTCTTTTTGTTGAAAATAAGCAAAAGTTGAACGGGAATGTTTGTTTGAAAATCTTGATCAAAAGGTTATCATTTTGTGTGAAAATCTTTTGTCAAAAGTGTTGTTTTGGCATGAAAGCCAGATTTTGTGGCACAAAGCCTGGTTTTTGATGGCTTGAAAGCCGAAAATTTTGAAGTGGCATGAAAGCCGATTTTGGTGGCGTGAAAGCCAAATTTTGGTGGCGTGAAAGCCGATGTGGCATGGAAGCCGATTTTTGGCATGAGAGCCGATTTTTTTTTTTTGGCGTAAAAGCCGGTTTTGGCATGAGAGCCGATTTTTTGTTTTTGGCGTAAAAGCCGGATTTTTGGCATGAGAGCCGATTTTTTGTTTTTGGCGTAAAAGCCGGATTTTTGGCATGAGAGCCGATTTTTTTTTTTTTGGCGTAAAAGCCGGATTTTTTGGCGTGAAAGCCGGATTTTTTGAAAACCAAGTTTTGTTTTGTTGGCATGAGAGCCAGATTTTGTTTTGATTTTTGGCGTGAAAGCCGATTTTTGGCGTTTTTTTTTTTGGCGTAAAAGCCGAGTTTTTGGCGTAAAAGCCGAGGTTTTTGGGCGTAAAAGCCAGGTTTTTGGTTTTCAAAAATGCAAGTATCGACTAAGAGTCGCCCTCCCTGCTGAATGGTATTGCAAGTATCGATGGAATGTCGCCTCCTTGCTCATTCGGTTGCGAGTATCGATGGAATGTCGCTTCCTCCCGAAGTTGGGTGCAAGTATCGACTAAGCGTCGCTTCCCTGCTTTTTCTTCAAAAATTTTGTTTTTGTGGGTATCGATGGAATGTCGCCTCCGCACGATTTTTGAAATTTGAGGTTTTTTCGAACCTTTGTTTTTCTTTTGAAATTTGGGTTGTGGATATCAACTGGAATGTTGCGTCTCCACGATTTTTGAAATTTTGCAAGTATCAACGAGGTGTTGCTTCCTTGCGATTTTGAGGTTTTGGAAGTATCGAATGGGGTTCGCATCCTTCCAATGGGTTTTTGCGAGTATCGACTTGACATCGCTTTCCCGATTTTTGTTTTTAGACACGAGGGTCGTAAATTTTGACCTAAAACCATTTTTGGCGGTAAAAGGTAAGGCGGACTAGGGTGGAAATTCCTAAGTCCTGATTTTTGTTTCAAACCAAGAATTTTGGGTTCAAGGATCGAAAATTTTGGTTAAGTTTGGGAAGAGGCTCCTAAACTTAGATTTTTGGATTTTGATTTTCTTTTGAACAATGAAACGATGAAAGTAAGCATTGTTTATTGAAAGTTCAACATAAAGGTGAAAATTCCAAAAGGAGTGGGTTTGACGAGCAAGTACCTAGAAATAGGCTTTGGCCTTGCAGGCGTCGCTCTGACCCAGTGGAGGAAGTCTTCAAGGTAGTACCGCTTCAAGAACTTGCCGTTGATGGGCAGCATACATCTATCACCTTCCATGTTTAGAAGTGCGTATGCGCCATTGGAGAAGACTTGGTCGATGACGAAGGGTCCCTCCCATTTTGGTTCAAATTTGCCTTTGGATTTGTGAGCGAAAACCATCGGCCTTTTTACCGCAAGAACCAAGTCACCCTTTTTGTGGGCGCGTTGCCTGACCTTTTTGTCGAAAGATCCAGCCATGCGTGCTTGGTAGAGCTCAATGCTTTGGAGTGCCTCGAGCCGTCTCTCATCGAGATTGTCCAGCTCTTGGAGTCTTAATTTGACATTGCTTTCTTGCGTCATGTCATTTTGTAGAGATACCCTTAAGGAAGGAATTTGTACCTCTAAAGGGACAACAGCTTCGCATCCATAGACCAAGGAGAATGGCGTGCTATGGGTCGGTCCTCGAACGGTGGTTCGGTAGGGCCCACAAAGCTTCGGATAGTTTGTCGCCCCAGTCCCTTTTGTGGCTAGAGACCATTTTCTTGAGAATTTTGCAGAGTGTCTTGTTGAAGGCCTCTGCCAGTCCATTCGCCGCCGGATTGTACGGAGTTGAAGGACAACTTTGGATTTTGTATTTGTCGCAGAACCTGTAGAATCTGTGATCACGGAATTGTGGTCCGTTATCATGGACGAATCTTTTAGGTATGCCGAAGCGACAAATGATGTTGGTGCGCAAGAACTGAAGGACTGATGAGGTCTTCATTTCATTGAGCGCAAAAGCTTCTGACCACTTGGAGAAATAATCCGTAGCGGCGAAGATGAAGCGATGACCTTTGCTTGACGGAGGGGAGACAGGACCTACGATGTCCATACCCCAGGCTTCGAAAGGCCATGAAATTGCTGTAGGATGTAGCCATTCTGGAGGCATGTGGACATAGTCTCCATGAACTTGGCATTGTTGGCAGCGTTTAGCAAATTGCATTGCGTCAGCTACCATGGTAGGCCAATAATAACCTAACCTTTTTATCTGATCGTAGAGCTTTGGACCAGCCTGATGAGCTCCACAAAGACCAGCATGCACCTCTTTGAGAGTTTCTTTAGCTTCTTGTTGTGATAAGCAGCGTAGAAGTACTCCATTGTAGGATTTTCTGTAGAGCATCTTTGAAGGAATGTCCAGATGAAAGTTTGGGGTTCGTCTTTGAACACTTACCCGTTCTTTTGGATCTTCAGGCAGGATTCCGAACATAATATAATCAATGAACGGATCCCTCCAGTCGCCGATCGGAGGTTTGAGGATGGAGATCCGACTTCCAACCAGTTGATGGCACTCAGCAACTGCTTGGTGTGTATTGAGGGGAGGGAGAATCCTTCTCTCTCACACACTGTAACTTGCATGTGTTCTCCTTCTTGGAGCGCCATAGAGGCGGCGAGTCCAGCCAGGGCATCTGCACGGATGTTTTCGCCTCTACGAATGTGGGTGATATGACAGATGTCAAATTTTTGCCGAAGTGATTGCGCCTTGTTGTAGTAAGGCAACAGATCAGGCTTCCTGATTTCAAATTTCTGATTCATCTGGTTGACGATCAGTTGAGAATCCCCGAAGGCTTCTAGCACTGTGATGCCGGATTCGAGGGCGAGTTCCAATCCTACAATCAGGGCTTGGTACTCAGCTGCATTGTTTGAACATGGTTCCAGTAGCGAGAAGGCGTGTGGAATCATGTATTTGTCGGGACTAACAAAGAGGATGCCAATCCCTGATATTTGATTTCCTTTTTCACTTGTCCTGGTTGCACCGTCGAAGTACATATCCAGGAAGCATTTGATAAGGAAGCCTCCACGTTGTAGACTGACTCGTCTGGGAGATCATCCCTGAGTGGAGAATCTTCAGGCAACGGATGCTCTGCAAGAAAGTCTGCCAGAGCTTGACCTTTGATTGCTTTTTGTGGTACATACCTAATATCAAATTGTGACAGGAGGATAGACCATTTTGCCAGTCGGGCATTGAGGGAACCTGCTTTTTGTGACAAGGACCTTCAGGAGATTTGATCCTCGAGATCAGGTATACTGTGTTGGACAGCAGATAGTGACGTAGCTTTTGTACAGCAAACATCACTGCAAGACATTCTTTTTCGACTGGAGAGTAGCGATGCTCTGCACCTACCAGCATGCGGCTGAGATAGTATAGAGCAGCTTCTTTTCCCTCGTGATTTCCTTGTGCAAGTAGAGCTCCCAAAGAGTGGTCGAGGGCTCTTGTGTACAAGATAAATGGTTTTCCAGTTGTGGGGGCAGCCAGTACTGGAGGTTTGGTCAGGTATGACTTGATGTCTTGGAACGCAGTTTCGCATTCAGCATCCCAGACAAAGTCCACGCCCTTTTTCATTAGGCGGGAGAATGGACGGCATTTCCCTGACAGGTTGGAGATGAACCGTCGAATGTATGCCAATCTTCCTTGAAGCCCTTTTAACTGTCTCAGGGTTTTTGGGGATGGCATTTCTAGGATAGCCTTGACTTTGATAGGGTCAAGCTCTATTCCCGCTTTCCGAACTACGAATCCGAGGAACTTACCGATGATACACCGAAGAAGCATTTTAGGGGATTCATTCGCAGTTTGTGCCTGCGTAGTCGGAGGAAGACTTCTCGAAGATCTTTGAGATGGTCTTCTTTCTTTTGCTTTTGACGGCGAGGTCATCAACGTAGCATTCGACCGTCTTATGCTGCATATCTTGGAATATCTTCATCATAGCCCTCTGATATGTCGCACCAGCATTTTTCAGACCAAATGGCATTACAGTGTAACAATACACGCCAAATGGGGTCCGAAATGATGTGTGTCTTTCATCTTCAGGATGCATTTTTATCTGATTGTACCCAGAGAAACCATCCATGAATGTCATCCGCTCGAATCCACAGGTGTTGTCGATCATCACCTCCGGTATGGGGAGCGGAAATTCATCTTTAGGACATGCATTGTTCAGGTCTCTATAATCAATACAGACCCTAATCTGCCCATTTTTCTTTGTCACTGGGACGATGTTGGCCAACCATTCAGGATGCTGTTCCTCGCGGATGAAGCCAACGTTTTTGAGTTTCTGAACTTCTTGTTCAATTTTGTCCATTATGTCAGGACGAAATCTTCTTTGGCCTTGTTTGACAGGCTTGATATCTTTTTGTAGATTGAGTTTGTGAACTGCTATTTTGGGGTCTAAACCAGGCATTTCAGCGTAAGACCATGCAAAACAATCAACAAACTCACGAAGAAAAGCGATATACTCGGGTAACTCATCATCCTTTATATTCTTGCTTATGAATACAGGACGTGGGCTATCTGGCGTTCCCAAGTCTATCTTTGAACAGAATCTTCTGTTGGAAGACTTGAAGGTGGTTCCTCCTCAATATTTTCGGAGGCTTCCAACTCAACAAGACCTTCCGGAGTTTCAAAGGTATTCTCAGACCAAGGCTGTGCTTCTGACCATGGGTCTTCTTGATCGGCACTCTTCTCAAGACTTGCTATGAGATGGTCCCAATCGCCTGTTGAAACTGGATCGAAGTATGGCACTTCTTTTGGAGATGATGGTTCTTCTGGACCAGAAGACTGTGCATCTGTATCATCGGACAATTCCTCTTCATCATCAGAGAAATCGTACCAATTGGAGGAGCTTCCTGGATCCTTGACGGGTAACTCTTCAAAGAGATATCCAGGGAGATCAATATCTTCACAGACACGAGATGTTGAGGCTTCGTCGGCCAGACGACTTTGTAGCCTTTGGGTCAACTGTCTCATGGGAGCATCAGGGTCGTAGCCCAGTCCGTATGAAGACTTTTTCTATATGACGATAGAGTTTCCAATCCTCCTGCTGGCCTTTTGTCAGGGTGGGCTCCAATGGTACGAGGAATACCGTGGGCCACCTCCCAAGCCGATTGGATTTCGAGCGTCATAGCCCATTTTCTTCATGATAGCTTGCGCCATTGGACTATACAAGGATAGTTGTGGCATACCTTCGTTTTGGAAAGGCTCAAGCGAAGAGTTTGATGAAGAAGCCGCCGACCTGTGGAAAAAGATCGGCTTTTCTTTTGGTGAGGTTGTCGGAACAACGAAGGAAGCTGATGCTGGATCGTCTATGCCAGCAGGTGCCTCCAATGGAGTGAGAGCAGGTTGAGCTTGCTGAGTATCAGCTTGGCTTGACGACGTGTCGTCTTCTGTCTCTGAATCCGAATCTGTGTCTTGCATAATAGACACAAAGGAGATGACAAACTTGCCCCCAGGCTTTTGTTTGGTCTTCTTTGCCTTGGTAGTGATCACCAGCGGCTTTGAAGACTTGAGGGAGACAACAAAAGGAGATTGGTTGATCTCCTTGGTTTTGCCGGATGGTTGATTTTCTTCCGGTGATTGCTGAGGAGCCTTGCCTTTATCTTTCTGGAGACTTTCGGCAAAGGATGCTGTTTCTTTTCTCCTTTTTCTTCGTTTTCATCTTTGTACATCTGCGAGTCTGCAAAATGGACTTCTTTGCTTTGAAAGGCTTTTGTCCGCAAATACGCGATGTACCAAGCCGTCGTCGCCAACAAACTTGATGCACTGATGAAGAGTTGAAGGAACAACACACACTCTCGTGTATCCAGGGCGTCCGAGAAGGATGTTGTAGCATGAGGGGGTCTTTATTGCATATACAGTGACTTCAGAGATAAGATCACCGATTTGCAACTTGAACCTAATCTTGCCGATAGGCCTCTGAGCGCTTCCATCGTATCCAAGATAGACACG
The DNA here is from genome assembly GCA_003546025.1 of Camphora micrantha. NCBI lineage: Eukaryota > Viridiplantae > Streptophyta > Magnoliopsida > Laurales > Lauraceae > Camphora > Camphora micrantha. The sequence goes on from QPKB01000510.1 coordinate 21,813, forward strand.
GATGTAATGACTCAGCTTGCTAGGCGGGATGCCCAGCTCTTCGAGTGCCGAGTAGAGATGAGGTTGAGGGCAGAACCCGGATCGATCTGTACTCTGTGTATCGGCATCTCTTTGATGTACCCTGTAAAGTATAAGGGCCGGTTGTGCTTTGTTTCGCCTAGTAGGAGGTCTTCCTTAGTGAAGGCGATAGTTGCACTTGCTGCTTTTTGAACTGAGAGGCAATCATTGCAAGATCCCTCAGTCTTCTTCTTTTCTCCTTTTGAGGAGGTATTTGATTTTTTAACCCTATAGTCCATTTCAATTTGTAGGACTTGTGGGGCATGCTTGTCGACATCCACATTCAGTCTTTGCAGTTCTGAAATGAGACTATCACGAGTTTGGGGAGACATTCGTAATAAGTCTAGGATGTGCAGACGTGCAGGTATGTGTCTAAAGTGCTCAATCAAGTCATACTTGAAAGCCTCCTTAGGGCCTGCATTTTCATTAATGTTGCCACTTGGGGCGCTTACATTCTGTCCGAAGGATTTACATAAGAAGAAGAAGTTAGATTGTAGTTTTTGTGGTAATCCCGGCCAGAGCGGGTACCTTTACCAACTTCGAGAGCTTCTGGAGACGGTTCTTCATTCGGAAGTCCACCCTCAGGATTGAGGAGCTGATCCTTTTCATTTGCTGAAGATGCTTCCGTGTCAACATTACCATCCTCAGTGATTGCATTGCATGGAGCATTTTCCGGAAACAAGTCCTGAACAGCGTCCAGCAATTTGTCTTCTTTGTTTACAATTTCATCGGTCCAGACATCACCCATGAGGTTGGGCATCTGGGACCAGTTGACTGGGTAGACTTCATCGGTAGAGACGTCTTCAAGGTAGTCAGCCAGAAGAGGTCTGTACTCTGATGTGACAGTCTCAGAAGACGAAGGTTGAGAAGATGCCATCTCCGAGGTAGTAATATCAGAGGATATACTACCTGATGTAGTATGGGAGTTTGTGGCCTCGGCAGATGAAGCTCCAGAGGCGCTGTCGTCTCGAACTATCGCATTGCAAGCAATAGGAAACGTCTCCGGAACGGATTGTTGGGAGTCAGATTCATCCTCTGATGTAAGGGGATCATCCACCCAGCAGTTTTCTTCATTTTCAGGAGTTTACTGGAGGGGACTCCTGTAGATTTTCCGGGACCACCGGTTCTGGATTGCGATGAAGCTGATTGATGTGATCTTGTCCTTGCTCTATGGCAAGACGCTGCAAGATCCTTGCATATTCTTCGAGATCAGGCATAGGAGCCAGATCTTCTTCTTCATCTACTCCTTGTAGTTCCTCCTGATCGGGTTCTACCGGAGCATTGGCAGGTGCTGTGTCAACAGCATTTTCCTGAACAACCTCTTGGTCTCCTTCATCATCAGACCAAGATCCTGTGGTTGTAAAGGGTTATACCAGATCACCGGCATGAGGTGGGATTCGGGATCCATTCCTCGTCGGAGAGGTATTCTCCTGTTTCGAGGGATTCCTCCCATTCATCGGTGTCACTGGCGGTGTCACTGGACTCGTACCCATCCATGGGGAATCCAACTACTGAATTGCAAGAGTATGATGCCCCTGCATGTCTTCAGTCTTTAGTAGTAATGGCATGAAATCACCAAGGGTGAATTTCCTTGCCGGCCTCGAAGTCTCGGAAGGAGACTTTTCTGCTGCCCCCAGTGAAGGGGTAGGGGAAGTTTCTGTCTTTTTCAGGAACTTCTTGTTTTGGTTGAGCTTTCTCCTGCTGTTTAAGCTTGCGGAGTTGTCTCCTGGCTTGCCTTCGCTGTCGAGCGGTCGGCTTTGTTTTGACGATCTCCCAGTTTTCATCTTTCCAGGAGATCGGGATGTACCCATATGGGCTGTCCATCTGGTGTTGGGCACGGGACTAGCTCTTGGGATGTTTGAGCCATTTTTATCACCTTGAAGGAAGTAGTGACCTTCTTCTTTGGTGACTTTTGTGTTTGTCCATATGACACCATGTTGACGGAGGCAGACCCCATAGTTTTTGTCAAAGGTGATGACTCCGTTTTTCCACATCTCGTTGATCTTTTCTCTCACAACGAAGCATTGGTTGAGAGGATGCGAGATCATCTGGTGGTATGGACAGTACCGGGGATCGTTGGTTTTGCCAACATCTCCTGGTCTTTTGGGTTCAGGCAGGGTGAGCTTCCCGTTTGCCAAGAGAGCCTCGAAGATTTCTTTGACATCTTCATCGAACGGGTATTTTTTTTTCTACTCGTTCTTTGAAGGCATCAGAGAGTTCAGGTCTCTTACCTGCACCTTTGTTTTCAGCTTTCTTTGGTGGCTGCGGAGCTGACTTGGTTTGCACATTGAGAACCTCCTTTTTCTTTTGCTTCGAGGTTGCAATGGCGGTCGGCTCCTTCTTTGATGATTTCTGACTGCTGAGGTCTTTGATCACCGTCTCAGCCTCCATAGATGCTTCTAGGAGTTCTCCCAGATTCTTTGATTTGTTGCCGATAATCATGGAGCGTATCTTTGCTCTCATGTTGTTACGGCAGATGTCGACCAGCGACGCTTGTGGCAGTACGTCTGAACATTTGTACGCCATTGCCTTCCACTTGTGAATGTAGTCGTATGTCGACTCATTCTCTCCCTGTTTTAGGCTGCAGAGTTGAGCCATAGTCACAGGATGATCCTCACCTTTGAAGTGAGTTAGGAAGCGTGTCTCCATCATGGCCCAGTTTTGGATAGAGTCCTCCTGAAGAGTGGAGTACCAATCAAAGGCCGTACCTTTTAGGGTACTTGCGAAGAGACTTGATCTTGAGGGCGTCTTGATCCGCGATGGCTCCCGTCAGGATCTTGAAATGGATGACATGTTGTCTGGCCGAGCCCTTCCCCGTATATGTTTGGAGAGTGGGCTGTTTGAATTTGGTAGGAAACGGTACCGAGTCCATCCATAAGGGATATGGTGGCTTGATTCCGTGTTCCTTTAGTGAATCCTCTTCCTTTGCTTTGGCGAGGATATCGTCAACGTCCTTTTTGGTAAGGGCGCGTGACTCATTTACCTCCTCTTTCGTGGTGACTTGGAGGAGCTTCATTATTCAGTGGACGTTGGAGGGTAAGAAGTAAGTTCTCCATGAGAGCTTCTATCCTCTGCTGTCCCTGCTCCAGCTGCTGGATGCGTGCGGCTACGTCATCTTGCGGCGGAGGCTGCTCAGCATTTGTGACTAAGACGTTCATCTTTCGAGAGTCGAATGAGGATACCGTCTTGGTGACTGAGCTGGAGCTCATTCTTTTGGATGAAGAGCTCGAAGAGTGATTGCTCCGGTGTCCTTGACTTGAAGGAGTGGGAGAATCTTCTCTATGTCTTCGCGCCCGGGAGACGCTGCGAGTCACCGGTCGCTTGACATGGGATTTTTGTTGCTGACTTCTGGCGCCTTCTGGTTTTGCCAACCATATGGACAGTAGCAACTTGGTTGGGTGCTTCTTTTTCGACCCATTTTTGAGAGACCTGGAGCGTGGAGTGCTGAGCTCTTTTGCTTCTCTAGTCTCTTTTGCCGATACGCCGCGCGGCGACGCATACGACGAGCGATTTGAGCTTCAGTTAGCTCGGGCTGTGCTCTAGCCACGAAGGAGGTGGTCCCTCGCGCGCAGCAGCCGAGCTTGTCTTCTTTGTAATTTGGCAAGGACAGGATCTGGATGCGGTCCTTAGCCTGTCGCAGCGAAGCTTTTAAATTTGGCGAGCTCGCCCCTGTTGAGATGAAGGGCCGAGTTGCAGGAATACAGGCCTTGACAGATTCTCGCTGAGGCCTGATGATGCACGACTTGATCCTGGGCTTATAGGAATAAGCCGGCTCGTGCTGGGTGGATTTTGTTTGGTGGAGGGCTGGTTTCTCCTCTTTCGTGTACGAGAGAGGGTAGAACCGGTTCTCCTTGAGCGGGGCCAGGTATGCTGGCCTTGCAGATCTTTGGGACCTTCTTTGTTTTGGAGAAGGTCTTGGAGACCAAGTCTTGAGGTAGACCTGGTTTCTTGCAGGCTGAGGTTTTCGCGGGGCTGTCGCGGGCTTCAGTCTTCTTGGCGGTTGCCCTTGGTGTCACGGTAGTGACGCGCCCAGGGGCGGTTCTCTGCTTCTTGGCAGGAGTTGTTTTCTTCTGCGGGAAGTGGGAAAGGTCCCAGCGACCCGAAGACGATGGACCGGGGAGAGGAGGTCGACCCGGTGTCTTGTGTGTTACCGAAGGAAGTGACACTTCGGCCGCTGGCGAGGCGCTTAGGAGAGCGCGTTTCGTTTTGCTTCTCTTGAAGCATCAGCTGGTACTTGTTCTCGTCGAAGGTGATTGTCAGCGAAGCTGCCATGTTAGTTTTTGAAAAAACCTTTCTGAAACAAGACCGGATCTATTAGTAATCACAAGAATGTGGTGATCATAAATGGAAATAAACTATGGTTTTTTTCTTTTCAATTTGCTCGAGGGGACAAGGCCCGGCCCAAGCAAGATGAAGAAGGCAAAAAGCCATAGAGTATACAATTGTTCTAAACGCGAGTATGAAAGGCTCAGAGTGAGCGTTCCAGTGACTGCTAGAAGCAATTGTGAACCTTAATTCAGATTACCGAGGAGCGAGGCTCACTCGAGGTAAAATGATATAAGGTTGGGAGTACAAATGTGTCGGTCGCGAATACAGTAGACCCAAGAGGGCGTACTAGCACCGCTAGGCACAGATGTTGTAAATCGCATCCTTGAAATGGACACGAGATGGGATTTTTTGAAAGGTCAAGGTTGGGTTCATAAAGAGAGCAAATGGCACTCCGATCCGAACACGTGCTCAACATTTCTGCGAGCACAGAGTCCGAAAAGGAAATAACCAGAATTTCTCGAATCTGGACCCCAACAATGACGGAAGTTTTTTTTTTTTTTTTTTTGAAAAGTCAGGATCAGATTCATCAAAGAGAGCAAATGACGTTCCAACCCAAACACGTGCTCAACATTTCTGCGAGCACAGTAATCCGAGGAGGAAGAGGTCAAGATTTCTCGACTTTGAACCCAAACGTGACAGAAGTTTTTTTTTTTTTTTGAAGATTTTTTTTTTTTGAAAGTCAGTATCGGATTCATCAAAGAGAGCAAATGATGTTCCAATTCAAACACGTGCTCAACATTTCTGCGAGCACAGAGTCTGAAAGGAAGAGATCAAGATTTCTCAAATTTGAACCAAAAATCGACGAATTTTTTTTTTTTTTTTTAGGGTTTGAGAATACATCGAGTTCTCACGATTCGTTCTTATGAAAACCAATGTTGATAGACCAGCCCCCAGGTAAGGGTAGGATTACTTAATGAAACCCGTTTGGAGGACCCTTTACCTAGAACAGCCTAGCTGTCTCCAAACTCTGGACAAGGCTTTTTCTTAGATCAACTTCGATCAAAGAACGCAATCGGGTAAAACTTTCGTGTCTCTTTTTTTTTTTTTTCATGACTCATCAGAGAGAGCGAAATGGTCCGTTCCCAGTCTGAACAGGGGCTCAAACAATTTCTGCGAGCCCTAAGTCAGAAAGGAAAAGAAAACCAAAATTTCTCAAAGTTGGATCCAAAAGAAAGAGGATTTTTTTTTTTTGAAAATCTGACAAGTTTGAAATCAGATTTTTTTTTGATGGACTCATCAGAGAGAGCGAATGGTCCGTTCCCCGTCTGAACAGGGCTCAAAACAATTTCTGCGAGCCCTAAGTCAGAAAGGAAAAGAAAACCAAAATTTCTCAAATTTGGATCCAAAAGAGAGAAGATTTTTTTTTTTGAAAAATCTGACAAGTTTGAAATCAGATTTTTTTTTCGAACTCATCAAAGAGAGCAAACGGTCCCTTTCCCAATCTGAAAACGTGCTCAAACATTTCTGCGGGCACTGAGTCCAAAAGGAGGAGATCGAGATTTCTCAGATCTGAATTCAAAGAACAAGAGAAGATTTTTTTTTTTCGAGAAGGAGAAAGATTGGAAATAGACTTAAAGAAAGAAATTTCCAAAAAAAAAAAAATCCCATCTCATGTTTTTTTTTTTTATGCAAGATTCAACATCGGCCACCAACTAGAAAGGTGCCAAAGAATCTAAGTTCATGTTCTCAAATGAACGTGTCCCACCGGGTGTGCCAGCTTGATGGACCCGATTTCTTCCCTCTCTCCCGCTGCCTCCGCCCCGGTCTTTCGGGTACGGCGGAGGGGAGGAGAAGAAAAAGATAAGGGTATCAACATCTTTCTTTTTTTTTGTACGGGTATGCCAATTTCACTTTTCTACTTGGAATTTAGAACGGTGATCCGAAGATCCACCTTCACAAGTAGAAAGGGGAAATGAAACTTTTTCTAGTTTTCCATTGCACACATATTTTAAGAAAAGAGACAAAAGGTTTTTTTTTAATGCCGTGAAAGGCGATTTCATTTGTTGCCGTGAAAGGCGATTTTGCCGTAAAAGGCGATTTACAAGTCTTATCCATTATGAAAGACAAGATTGTGATTTTTGTCTCTAAAAGAAAAATAAAGTACAATAGAAATCAAGAAAGGAATCTGACTTCTCATTCGATTGTGGGGACACGTTCAGATCGACGGTCGCGAGTCATGTATGGGCTCCTCCATCGTCCATGCAGATGAGAACACGATGCTTGGATTCTTGGCTCGGCTTTCTAACCTCAGATTTTTTAAAGGACAAAGACCAAGAGGAAGGTCTTATATCCGATAAAAGCTAAGTAAAACGGGCTGAAAAGCCACGTTTTAGCCATGTTGGTAGAAGAGGGAGGTCCTTGGGGGGGTGGCCCCAAGGGTGCTTCAATCACCTTGTAGTGCTCTTGCAGCAGAGTTCTTTTCTTCAATTGGCAGAGGTTCTTCTGATTTCTCTGGATTTTCCGGGATTTTCCGAGCAATTTTCTCTTTCGGGATTTTCCGAGCAATT
>QPKB01000511.1:0-28702 GCA_003546025.1 Camphora micrantha
GCCGGCAAGGAGAGCAGCGCCCGACAGGGAGCGGGAAGGGGGGGAGCAGCGGAGGGAGCCCGGGGCGGCGGTGCGGGGCGGTGCCGGGACAGAGGCGGCGCCACCGGCCGGCTGGGCGGCCAGGGGAAACCAGGGCAGCAGCGCCCGGAGGGACGGCAACGGAGAGGAGGAAGAGACAAGGCGGCAGCCGGCGGCACGGGGAGACCAAGGAAGAAACGGAGCGCGCCAAGCATGGGACAGGGCAAAGCAGGCCGGCAGCGCGCAGCAAAGGGGCGGCACAACGCCGGCGCAGGACCGCCAAAGATGAGGGCAGCGACATAAACGAACGTGACAACCTGGGTGACGGGGGCGGTGGGGACAGAGAGAGGGCGAGGCAACCAGGGCCGGGGTCCGAAACTCAAGTGGCGCGAAGAGAACGGGCCAGCCGGGGCAGACCAGGCCCCGCGGTGGCGGGGGGAGGGCGAGAGAGGCCGTGCCGCTAACGGACACACCAGGGCGGAACGCAAGCGGCGGGAGGGAAGCGGAGGCGAACGAAGCACGCGGCAGGGGGCACGGGGGAAGAGGAGGAAGAGCGGGAGGCGGAAGAGGAGGAGGCCGAGGGCAAACCGCGAAGGAGAACGGAGGGCGGCACGGAAGGAGGAAGCGGGGAGCGAAAAACAGAAGAAAAAGCGAAAACGCGGCCAGGAGGCCGGAAAGGGGAAGGGCCGGAAAGAGGCAAGGGGAAGAGTGGAAGAGAACCAGGGAAAGGCGAGAAAACCAAGGCAGGGCGGAAAAACGAAACGGAGAAGGAAAGCCGGGGAGCAAGGGCGGAAAGGGGAAAACGGAAGCAAAAAGCGCAAAGGGCGCCAAGCAAGCAAGGGAACGAGGAAGCGAAACAACCGGCGGAAAGGGCAAAGGCCGCCGCACAGCAAAGGCGGGCGAGGAAAGGAGACAGGAGAAGCCGCCAAGGGGCACCGCCCGGAAAAGACAACAGACCACCCAGGGGGGAAGCAAACAGCGACACCGGCGAAAGCGGGAAGCACACCGGCCAGCCAAAGAAAGAGACGACGAACAGGGGAAGGCGAACCAGCCAGGCAAGAAACAAAGAAAGGGCAGGGGGAGGGCGACTGCGGCCAGGGGAAGAGAGAGGGACAGAAAAGAGCGGAAGGGAGACGGGACGGGAAACCGAGGAGGACGGCAAACGAGGAACCCGGGCGCAGGCCGAAGGAGCCACAACAGGGAGGGGCCAGAAGGGGCACAACGGGGGGCACGGGGCGAGGGACGGCGGGCGGGGCAGAGGGCGAAACCGAGGGCAGGTGCAGAAGAAAGCCAAAGGTGGCAAGGGCGGTGAGGGGGAAGACAAGGGCAGAGAAGAAGCCAACGAAGCCGGCAGGGGGCAAACCGCGGGCAAGGCGCAAAAAGAAGACGGCACCAGGGATGCCGGGACAGGGGCGGGGCAAGCAGAGGACCGGGGACAAAGCCAAGGGCACAAAAGCGACGGCAGGGGGAGGGGGGCGCGGGAAAAGGCGGCAACAACGACGGCGCCAAAAGCGGGGGCAAAGGCGCGGGGCAGCGGAAAGAAGGCAAGAGCAGGGCGGAGGAAGGGCGGGAGGGGCGGGACGGACCGGCGAAGGGGAAGGCAGAGCGGGGACAAAGGGCAGGAGGGAAGCGGCACAAAGAAGGGGGGCGCAAGCAAGAAGGGGAGCAAGGGCAAAACACGGGCGACAGGGGCAAGAACAACAGGCAAGCGAGACACGGGGGCGGAGGGGGAGGAGGAAAGAGCGGAACCGAAGGAGGCGAAGGAAGCAAGGGACGGGGCAGAAGGGGCGACGCCGAGAAAGCACAACACGGGGGGAGAACAACAGCCGAAGGACCAAAGAAGGGGAACGCCGAAGGCCGGGGGGCAAACAAGACAGCGGGGGGGCGAACACGGGGCACCAGGAGCAAGGAGCGAACCCAAGACAGGGGCGGAAGCAAGCCGGGAGGAAAAGGGGGGAAAGGAGAGGCAGGAGGAGGGAGAGCAAAGAGAGAAGAAACGCCACGGGGGAGGGAGGCCCGAGACCGGGGGAGAAGAAAGGGCAGGGGGACGAAAGGGGGCGGGAGAAAAGAAGCGGAAGGAAGAGGGGCAAGGTGGGAGAAACAAAGCAAGGCGAGGCGCAAAGGGAAGGCAGAGAGGGGGAAGAAAACCGGCGCACCAGGGGCGCGGCGGGAAGCCAGACGAGGGGGGCCGAGCACGGGCGGCAGACAAGAACGGCAAGGGAGGGCAAAGGGAGGGGAAGGCAGCCGGGGAGAGGGGCGGCGGGAGGAAGAGGGGGACAGGGAGCAACCAGACGGGCGCGGGAGCAGCGGGGCAGACCGGGGGGGAAGGGGAGGAAGGCGCGAGAGGGCCGGAAACAAGCACGAGGGCCGGGGAGGCACGGCGGGACAGGGAGCGGCGCGAAAGGGGGGCGGCAAAGGACGGGGGGAGAGCAAGCGCGAGGCAAAACAGAACAAAGGAACCAACGGGGGGCAGAGGGGAGGGCGAGGACAGAAGCGGCGGCGGGAAGGACGAGGAGGGGGGGCAGAAACGGGGCGGAAGAGAGGAAGAAGGAAGGGGAAAGGGCCAGGCGGGGAGAGCGAAGGGGCGGCCGGGGGCGCCAAGGGCAGCAGCGGAAGCAGGGGAGCGGCAGAGCGCAGGGGAAGGACAGCAGGGAGAGGCGGAAAGGGGGGAACAGGGAAGACAGGCAAGCCGGGGAGCACGCCGAGGGCCAGGAACACAAAGCCAAGCAAAGACGACAAGGCGCCAGCAGGGGAGCACACCACGGACCGAGCAAGGAGAGGGAGCGGGCGCGACGGGACGGCGACAAGACCGGACAGGCGACAGGCGGGAGGGAGGGGGGCGAGAGGGCAGGCAGCACCAACGGAAGAGCACCGGACAGCAGGGAAGAGGAGAGGGCGGGAGCGCAAGGGGACGGGGGAGCGCGGCAGCGGGGAGCCGAAAGGGAAAGCAGGCACGCGCAGGGCAGAGGCGGAGGCGGACGGGGCGGGAGGGGGAGAGGACGGCAAAAGCACAAGGGGAGGGGCAGGCGAGCGGGGGGAAAGAGGGGGGCGCGGGGCAAAGCAAGAAGCAAGAGGACAGAGCGGCAGCAACGGGCGGGACCCAAGGACGGGGGAGGCGGCAAAGGCGCGCAGAGCGCGGGGGGCAGACGAAGGAGCAGACGCCAAGCGGCGGGAGGGAAGCGGAGGCGAACGAAGCACGCGGCAGGGGCACGGGGGAAGAGGAGGAAGAGCGGGAGGCGGAAGAGGAGGAGGCCGAGGGCAACCGCGAAGGAGAACGGAGGGCGGCACGGAAGGAGGGAAGCGGGGAGCGAAAAACAAGGAAGGAAAAAAAGCGAAAACGCGGCCAGGAGGCGGAAAGGGGGGGAAGGGCCGGAAAGAGGCAAGGGGAAGAGGGGAAGAGAACCAGGGAAAGGCGAGAAAACCAAGGCAGGGCGAAAACGGAGGAGGGGTGGGAAACGGGAGAAGGAAAGCCGGGGAGCAAGGGCGGAAAAGGGAAAACGGAAGCAAAAGCGCAAAGGGCGCCAAGCAAGCAAGGGAACGAGGAAGCGAAACAACCGGCGGAAAGGGCAAAGGCCGCCGCACAGCAAAGGCGGGCGAGGAGAGGAGACAGGAGAAGCCGCCAAGGGGGCACCGCCGGAAAAAGACAACAGGACCACCCAAGGGGGGGAAGCAAACAGCGACACCGGCGAAAGCGGGGAAGCACACCGGCCAGCCAAAGAAAGAGAGACGAGACAGGGGAAGGCGAACCAGCCAGGCAAGAAACAAAGAAAGGGCAGGGGGGAGGGGGACGGGGGCCAGGGGAAGAGAGAGGGACAGAAAAGAGCGGAAGGGAGACGGGAGGCGAAACCGAGGAGGACGGCAACGAGGAACCCGGGCGCAGGCCGAAGGAGCCACAACAGGGAGGGCCAGAAGGGGCACAACGGGGGGCACGGGGCGAGGGACGGCAGGGGGCAGAGGGCGAACCGAGGGCAGGGGGAGAAGAAAGCCAAAGGGGGCAAGGGCGGGAGGGGGAAGAAAAAGGGCAGAAGAAGCCAACGAAGCCGGCAGGGGGCAAACCGCGGGCAAGGCGCAAAAGAAGACGGCACCAGGGAGCCGGGACAGGGGCGGGGCAAGGCAGAGGACCGGGGACAAAGCCAAGGGCACAAAGCGACAGCAGGGGGAGGGGGGCGCGGAAAAGGCGGCAACAACGACGGCGCCAAAAGCGGGGGCAAAGGCGCGGGGCAGCGGAAAGAAGGCAAGAGCAGGGCGGAGGAAGGGCGGGAGGGGACGGGACGGAAACAGGGAAGGCAGAGCGGGGACAAAGGGCAGGAGGGAAGCGGCACAAAGAAGGGGGGCGCAAGCAAGAAGGGGAGCAAGGGCAAAACACGGGCGACAGGGGCAAGAACAACAGGCAAGCGAGACACGGGGGCGGAGGGGAGGAGGAAAGAGCGGAACCGAAGGAGGCGAAGGAAGCAAGGGACGGGGCAGAAGGGGCGACGCCGAGAAAGCACAACACGGGGGGAGAACAACAGCCGAAGGACCAAAGAAGGGGAACGCCGAAGGCGGGGGGCAAACAAGACAGAGGGGGGCGAACACGGGGGCACCAGGAGCAAGGAGCGAACCCAAGACAGGGGCGGAAGCAAGCCGGGAGGAAAAGGGGGGAAAGGCGAGGCAGGAGGAGGGAGAGCAAAGAGAGAAGAACGCCACGGGAGAGGGAGGCCCGAGACCGGGGGAGAAGAAGGGCAGGGGGACGAAAGGGGGCGGGAGAAAGAAGCGGAAGGAAGAGGGGCAAGGGGGGAGAAACAGCAAGCACGGCGAGGCGCAAAGGGAAGGCAGAGAGGGGGAAGAAACCGGCGCACCAGGGGGCGCGGCGGGAAGCCAGACGAAGGGGCCGAGCACGGGCGGCAGACAAGAACGGCAAAGGGAGGGCAAAGGGAGGGGAAGGCAGCCGGGCGGAAGGGGCGGCGGGAGGAAGAGGGGGACAGGGAGCAACCAGACGGGGGGCGCGGGAGCAACAGGGCAGACCGGGGGGGAAGGGGAGGAAGGCGCGAGAGGGCCGGAAACAAGCACCGAGGGCCGGGGAGGCACGGTTCGGGACAGGCAGCGGCGCGAAATGGGGGGGCGGCAAAGGACGGGGGAGAGCAAGCGCGAGGGCAAAACAGACAAAAGGAACCAACGGGGGGCAGAGGGGAGGGCGAGGACAGAAGCGGGGGCGGGAAGGACGAGGAGGGGGCAGAAACGGGGCGGAAGAGAGGAAGAAGGAAGGGAAAGGGCCAGGCGGGGAGAGCGAAGGGGCGGCCGGGGGCGCCAAGGGCAGCAGCGGAAGCAGGGGAGCGGCAGAGCGCAGGGGAAGGACAGGCAGGAGAGGCGGAAAGGGGGGAAACAGGGAAGACAGCAAGCCGGGGAGCACGCCGAGGGCCAGGAACACAAAGCCAAGCAAAGACGACAAGGCGCCCGCAGTGGAGCACACCACGGACCGAGCAAGGAGAGGGAGCGGGCGCGACGGGACGGCGACATAGACCGGACAGGCGACAGGCGGGAGGGAGGGGGGCGAGAGGGCAGGCAGCACCAACGGAAGAGCACCGGACAGCAGGGAAGAGGAGAGGGCGGGAGCGCAAGGGGACGGGGGAGCGCGGCAGCGGGGAGCCGAAAGGGAAAGCAGGCACGCGCAGGGCAGAGGCGGAGGCGGACGGGGCGGGAGGGGGAGAGGACGGCAAAAGCACAAAGGGAGGGGGCAGGCGAGCGGGGGGAAAGAGGGGGGCGGGGCCACAGCAAAAAGCAAGAAGCAGGGGCGCGGGAGGACAGAGCAGTAGGACAGAGCTGGGCAGCAACGGGCGGGACCCAAGGACGGGGGAGGCGGCAAAGGCGCGCAGAGCGCGGGGGGCAGACGATAAGAGCCGACGCCAAGCGGCGGGAGGGAAGCGGAGGCGAACGAAGCACGCGGCAGGGGCACGGCGGAAGAGGAGGAAGAGCGGGAGGCGGAAAGAGGAGGAGGCCGAGGGCAACCGCGAAGGAGAACGGAGGGCGGCACGGAAGGAGGGAAGCGGGGGAGCGAAAAACAAGGAAGAAAAAGCGAAAAACGCGGCCAGGAGGCGGAAAGGGGGGAAGGGCCGGAAAGAGGCAAGGGGAAGAGGGGAAGAGAACCAGGGAAAGGCGAGAAAACCAAGGCAGGGCGAAAACGGAGGAGGGGGGGAAACCGGAGAAGGAAAGCCGGGGAGCAAGGGCGGAAAGGGGAAAACGGAAGCAAAAGCGCAAAGGGCGCCAAGCAAGCAAGGGAACGAGGAAGCGAAACAACCGGCGGAAAGGGCAAAGGCCGCCGCACAGCAAAGGCGGGCGAGGAGAGGAGACAGGAGAAGCCGCCAAGGGGGCACCGCCGGAAAAGACAACAGGACCACCCAAGGGGGGAAGCAAACAGCGACACCGGCGAAAGCGGGGAAGCACACCGGCCAGCCAAAGAAAGAGACGAGACAGGGGAAGGCGAACCAGCCAGGCAAGAAACAAAGAAAGGGCAGGGGAGGGGGACGGGGCCAGGAAAAGCGGAGAAGACCAGAAAAGACGCGGAAGGGAGACGGGAGGGAAACCTGAGGAGGACGCGACAACGGAACCGGGCGCGGCCGCAGCGGCACACAAGACAGGTGAGGCGCCACGAAGGGGCACAACAGGGTGGCACGGAGATGCGGGCGGGGATTCGCAGGCGGCAGAGGGCGAATCGGACAGTGCAGGGAGAAGCGCGGCTACAAGGGACGGCCCACGGCGCCCGAAGGAATGACCACGCCATGGCACCAGAAGCGGCACCAACGAAGCCGGCAGGGGCGCACAACCAGGAAGCAGGCCGCAATGAAGAAGACGGCACGAGGGAGCCGGCTGTACAGGGGCACCGGCAAGCCAAAGGACCTAATACAAAGTACCCAAGGGCACCGAAGCGACAGGGCAGGTGGTGAAGGGGCGCGCGGGAAAAGGCGGCAACAACGACGGCGCCAATAAGGCGGGGCGCGCGGGCAGCGGAGCAGAAGGCAAGAGCAGGGCGGAGGAAGTGCGGTATGTTGGCGGGACGGAAAACAGTGGAAGGCAGAGCGGGGACAAAGGGCATGAGGGATCTTCACAAAAGAATGGGTGCGCGCAAGCAAGAAGTGGGAGCAAGGGCAAAACACGGGCTACAGGGCAAGAACAACAGGCAAGCGAGACACGGGGGCGGAGGGGGAGGAGGAAAGAGCGGAACCGAAGGAGGCGAAGGAAGCAAGGGACGGGGCAGAAGGGCGACGCCGAGAAAGCACAACACGGGGGGAGAACAACAGCCGAAGGACCAAAGAATGGAACGCCGAAGGCGGGGAGGGCAAACAAGACAGCGGTGGGGCGAACACTTTTTCACAGGAGCAAGTGAGCGAACCCAAGACAGGGGCGGAAGCAAGCCGGGAGGAAAAAGGGGGGAAAGGATAGGCAGGAGGAGTTAGAGCAAATAGAGAAGAACGCCACTTGGGAGGGACAACCCCGAGACCGGGGGAGAAGAATGTCATGGGGACGAAATGGGGCGGGAGAAAGAAGCCTGAATGAAGAGGGTCAAGTTGTGAGAAAACAATGGCACGCTGGATGGCGCAAGGGAAGGCATAGAGGCAGGAAGAAACCTTCGCACCAGAGGGCGCGGCTGGAAGCCAGACGAATGTTCCTAGCACGGGGCTGCAGACAAGAACGGCAAGGAGGGCAAAGGGAGGGGAAGGCAGCCGGGCGGGAAAGGGGCGAAGGGAGGAAGAGGCGGACAGGGAGCAAACCAGACGGTTTTCTCTTGAGCAGCGGTTCAGACCTGGTGTGTAAGTTGAGGAAGGCTCGAGATGGCCCGGAAACAAGCACCGAGGGCCTGGTAGGCACGGCTGGGACAGTTAGCTTCGCGAAAGGTTTCGGCCAAAGGACTGGTTGATAGCAAGTCGCGATGTCAAACAGCACAAAGTAACCAACTGGTTGGCATAGTGAGGGCGAGGACAGAAGGCGGGGGCGGGAAGGACGAGGAGGGGGGCAGAAACGGGGCGGAAGAGAGGAAGAAGGAAGGGGAAAGGGCCAGGCGGGGAGAGCGAAGGGGCGGCCGGGGGCGCCAAGGGCAGCAGCGGAAGCAGGGGAGCGGCA
The DNA here is from genome assembly GCA_003546025.1 of Camphora micrantha. Lineage (NCBI taxonomy): Eukaryota > Viridiplantae > Streptophyta > Magnoliopsida > Laurales > Lauraceae > Camphora > Camphora micrantha. The sequence continues at coordinate 8,113 of QPKB01000511.1, forward strand.
GAGCGCAGGGGAAGGACAGCAGGGAGAGGCGGAAAGGGGCGAACAGGGAAGACAGCAGGCCGGTGAGCACGCCGAGGGCCAGGAACACAAAGCCAAGCAAAGACGACAAGGCGCCAGCAGGTGGAGCACACCACGGACCGAGCAAGGAGAGGGAGCGGGCGCGACGGGACGGCGACAAGACCGGACAGTCGACAGGCGGGAGGGAGGGGTGGCGAGAGGGCAGGCAGCACCAACGGAAGAGCACCGGACAGCAGGGAAGAGGAGAGGGCGGGAGCGCAAGGGGACGGGGGAGCGCGGCAGCGGGGAGCCGAAAGGGAAAGCAGGCACGCGCAGGGCAGAGGCGGAGGCGGACGGGGCGGGAGGTGGAGAGGACGGCAAAAAGCACAAGGGGAGGTGCAGGCGATCTTGGTGAAAGATTTGTGGGCTTGGCAAAGCAAGAAGCAAGAGGCACAGAGCGGCAGTAGGACAGCGTGCAACGGGCGGTACCCAAGTACTGTGGGAGGCGGCAAAGGCGCGCAGATCGCGGTGTTCAGACGAAAGAGCCGACGCCAAGCTTCTGGAGTTAAGCGGAGGCGAACGAAGCACGCTGCAGGTCACTGCTGAAGAGGAGTAAGAGCGGGAGGCGGAAGATGATGAGGCCGAGGGCAACCGCGAAGGAGAACGGAGCGCGGGCACGGAAGGAGTTAAGCTTGGAGCGAAAAAACACAGAAGAAAAAGCTAAAACGCGGCCACGATGCTGAAAGGGCTGTAAGGGCCTTAAAGAGGCAGGGGGAAGAGTTTTAAGAGAACCAGGGAAAGGCTGCGAGAAAACCAAGCAGTGCGAAAACGGAGGAGGTTGTGAAACTGAGAATGAAATCCGGGGAGCGAGGGCGGAAAGGGGTTAAAACTTAAAGCAAAAGCGCAAAGGGCGCCAAGCAAGCAAGGGAACGAGGAAGCGAAACAACCGGCGGGAAAGGGCAAAGGCCGCCGCACAGCAAAGGCGGGCGAGGAGAGGAGACAGGAGAAGCCGCCAAGGGGGCACCGCCGGAAAAGACAACAGGACCACCCAAAGGGGGAAGCAAACAGCGACACCGGCTAAAGCGGTGAAGCACACCGGCCAGCCAAAGAAAGAGACGAGACATGGAAGTCTAAACCAGCCAGGCAAGAAACAAAGAAAGGGCAGGGGGAGGGGGACGGGGGCCAGGGTAAGAGAGAGGGACATAAAAGAGCGGAATGGAGACGGGAGGCGAAACCGAGGAGGACCGCAACGAGGAACCCGGGCGCAGTCCGAAGGAGCCACAACATTGAGGGCCAGAAGGGGCACAACGGGGGGCACGGGGCGAGGGACGGCAGGTTGCAGAGGGCGAACCGAGGGCAGGGGGAGAAGAAAGCCAAAGGGGTCAAGGGCGGGAGGGGGAAGAAAAAGGGCAGAAGAAGCCAACGAAGCCGGCATTGGGGCAAAACCGCGGGCAAGGCGCAAAAGAAGACTGCACCAGGGAGCCGGGACAGGGGCGGGGCAAGGCAGAGGACCGGGGACAAGCCAAGGGCACAAAGCGACGGCAGGGGAGAGGTGGCGCGGGAAAAGGCGGCAACAACGACGGCGCCAAAAGCTGGGGCAAAGGCGCTGGGCAGCGGAAAGAAGGCAAGAGCAGGGCGGAGGAAGTGCTGTATGGGGCGGGACGAAACACAACCGGCCAAGGTAAGGCAGATCGTGACAAAGGGCATGAGGGAAGCGGCACAAAGAAGGGGGGCGCAAGCAAGAAGTGTAGCAAGGGCAAAACACTGGCGACAGGGGCAAGAACAACAGGCAAGCGATACACGGGGGCGGAGTTGGAGGAGGAAAGAGCGGAACCGAAGGAGGCGAAGGAAGCAAGGGACGGGGCAGAAGGTGCGACGCCGAGAAAGCACAACACGGGAGGGAGAACAACATCCCCTAAGGACCAAAGAAATGGAAACTCCGAAGGCGGGGGGGCAAACAAGACAGAGGTGGGCGTAACACGGGGGCACGAGGAGCAAGGAGCGAACCCAAGACAGTGGCGGAAGCAGCCGGGAGGAAAAAGGGGGAAAGGCGAGGCAGGAGGAGGGAGAGCAAAGAGAGAAGAACGCCACGGGGGAGGGGAGGCCCGAGACCGGGGGAGAAGAAGGGCAGGGGGTACTAAAGGGGGCGGGAGAAAAGAAGCGGAAGGAAGAGGGGCAAGGCGGGAGTGACGAAGCAAGGCGAGGGTGGGAAAGGCGAGGCGCAAAAGGGAAGGCAGAGAGGGGAAGAAACCTTCGCACCAGTGGCGCGGCGGGAAAGCCAGACGAAGGGACCCGAGCACGGGCTGCAGACAAGAACGGCAAGGGAGGGCAATTAGGGAGGGAAGGCAGCCGCGGCGGAAGGGGACGGCGGGAGGAAGAGGATGCAACAGGGAGCAACCAGACGGATGGGCGCTGGGAGCAACAGGGCAGACCGGGTGGGGAAGGGAGGAAGGCGCGAGAGGGCCGGAAACAAGCACCGAGGGCCCGGGGAGGCACGGGCGGGACAGGGAGCGGCGCGAAAGGGGGGCGGCAAAGGACGGGGGGAGAGCAAAGCGCGAGGTGCAAAACAGGAACAAAGGAAACCAACGGGGGGGCAGAGGGGAGGGCGAGGACAGAAGCGGGGCGGGAAGGACGAGGAGGGGGGCAGAAACGGGCGGAAGAGAGGAAGAAGGAAGGGGAAAGGGCCAGGCGGGGAGAGCGAAGGGGCGGCCGGGGGCGCCAAGGGGCAGCAGCGGAAGCAGGGGAGCGGCAGAGCGCAGGGGAAGGACAGCAAGGAGAGGCGGAAATGGGGGAACAGGGAAGACAGCAGGCCGGGGAGCACGCCGAGGGCCAGGAACACAAAGCCAAGCAAAAGACGACAAGGCGCCAGCAGGGAGCACACCACGGACCGAGCAAGGAGAGGGAGCGGGCGCGACGGGACGGCGACAAGACCGGACAGGCGACAGGCGGGAGTGGAGGGTGGGCGAGAGGGCAGGCAGCACCAACGGAAGAGCACCGGACAGCAGGAAAGAGGAGAGGGCGGAGCGCAAGGGTTTGGGAGCGCGGCAGCGGGGAGCCGAAAGGGAAAGCAGGCACGCGCAGGGCAGAGGCGGAGGCGGACGGGGCGGGAGGGGGCAGAGGACGGCAAAAGCACAAGGGGAGGGCAGGCGAGCGGGGGGAAAGATTGGGGGCGGGGCACTGCAAGCAAGAAGGGTCGCGGCGACAGGACAGAGCAGGCGGCATCAACGGGCGGGTACCAAGGACTGGGAGGCGTCAAAGTGCGCGCAGAGCTCGGGTGGCAGACGAAAGAGCCGACGCCAAGCGGCGGGGAGGGAAGCGGCGGCGAACGAAGCACGCGGCAGGGGCACTGGGGAAGAGGAGGAAGAGCGGGAGGCGGAAGAGGATGAGGCCGAGGGCAACCGCGAAGGAGAACGGAGGGCGGCACGGAAGGAGGGAAGCGGGGAGCGCGAAAAACAAGGAAGAGAAAAGCGAAAACGCCGCCACGAGGCGGAAGGGCGGGAAGGGCCGGAAAGACGCAGGGGAAGAGGGGAAGAGAACCAGGGAAAGGCGCCGCAAAACCAAGGCAGGGCGAAAACGGAGGAGGGGGGAAACGGGAGAAGGAAAGCCGGGGAGCGAGGGCGGAAAAGGGAAACGGAAGCAAAAGCGCAAAGGGCGCCAAGCAAGCAAGGAACGAGGAAGCGAAACAACCGGCGGAAAGGGGCAAAGGCCGCCGCACAGCAAAGGCGGGCCGAGGAGAGGAAGACAGGAGAAGCCGCCAAGGGGGCACCGCCGGAAAAGACAACAGGACCACCCAAAGGGGGGAAGCAAACAGCGACACCGGCGAAAGCGGGGAAGCCCACCCACAGGCCAGCCAAAGAAAGAGGAGAGACAGAGGGAAGGCGAACCAGCCAGGCAAGAAACAAAGAAAAGGGGCAGGGGGAGCGGACGGCGGCCAGGGGAAGAGAGATTGACAGAAAAGAGAGCGGAAGGGCAGACGGGAGGCGAAACCGAGGAGGACGGCAACGAGGAACCCGGGCGCAGGCCGAAGGAGCCACAAACAGGGAGGGCCAGAAGGGGCACAACGGGGTGCACGGGGCGAGGGCGGCAGGTGTGCAGAGGGCGAACGGAGGGCAGGAGGAGAAGAAGAGCCAAAGGGGGGCAAGGGCGGAGGGGGAAGAAAAGGGCAGAAGAATCCAACGAAGCCGGCAGGGGGCAAACCGCGGGCAAGGCGCAAAAGAAGACGGGCACCAGGGAGCCGGACAGGGGCGGGGCAAGGCAGAGGACGGGACAAAGCCAAGGGCACAAAGCGGACAGCAGGGGGGAGGGGGGCGCGGGAAGAGGCGGCACACAACGACGGCGCCAAAAGCGGGGCAAAGGCGCGGGGCAGCGGAAAGAAGGCAAGAGCAGGGCTGAGGAAGGCGGAGGTGGCTGACCAGTAAAACCACAACCGGGCCAAGGGAAGGCAAGAGCGCGGGACAAAGGGCAGGAGGGAAGCGGCACAGAGAAGGCGGGGCGCAAGCAAGAAGGGGAGCAAGGGCAAAACACGGGCGACAGGGGCCCGAACAACAGGCAAGCGAGACACGGAGGGCGGAGGGAGAGGAAGAGAGCGGAACCGAATGAGGCGAGGAAGCAAGGACGGGTCAGAGCGCGCCGCGCCGTCGAAAGCACAACACGGGCGGCAGAACAACAGCCGAAGGACCAAAGAAGGGCAAACGCGAAGGCTGGGGGCAAACGGGACAGAGGGGGGCGAACACGGGGGCACGGAGCGAAGGAGCGAACCCAAGACAGGGCGCGGAAGCAAGGCCGGGAGGAGAAAGGGGCCGGAAAGGCGGGCAGGAGGAGGGAGAGCAAAGAGAGAAAACGCCACGGGGGAGGGAGGCCCGAGACCCGGGGAGAAGAATGGCGGAGGGACGAAAGGGGGCGGGAGAAAGAAGCGAAGGACAGAGGGGCAAGGCGGGAGAGAGAACGAAGCAAGGCGAGGGCCAGAAAGCAGGGAGCGAAGGGAAGGCAGAGAGGCACGACAAGACCGCCGCACCAAGGGGCGCGGCGGGATCAGCCAGACGAAGCGGCGCGCGAGCACGGGCGGCAGACAAACGGAGGGAGCGCGCAGAGGGCCAAAGGCAGCCGGGGCGAAGGGGGCGGGACGGAAGAGCGGAGAGACGGAGCAACCAGACGCAGAGGGCGGGAGCGGAGGCCAGACGCGGGAGGGAAGGACGCGAGGAGCCAGACGAGAGGGCCGGCGGGCGAGCAGGAAGGGCAGCGCCCAGGCACGAGCGGGGACAGGGAGCGGCGCGAAAGCAGGGGCGAGCAAAGGGACGGCGGAGAGCAACCGCCCAGCGGGAGGAACAGCACAAAGTAACAACGACCAGCAGACGGGAGGGCGATGACAGAAGCGCCGGGAAGAAGGACAGGAGAAGGGGAGGAAAGGGGGAGAGAAGGAGAGGCAAGAACAACGGGACAGAAGGAACCAGGCGGGAGAGGAGCGAAGGGGCGGCCGGGGGGCGCCAAGGGCAGCAGCGGAAGCAGGGGAGCGGCAGAGCGCAGGGGAGAGGACAGCAAGGAGAGGCGGAAAAGGGGGAACAGGGAAGACAGCAAGCCGGGGAGCACGCCGAGGGCCAGGAACACAAAGCCAAGCAAAGACGACAAGGCGCCAGCAGGGGAGCACACCACGGACCGAGCAAGGAGAGAGCGGGCGCGACGGGACGGCGACAAGACCGGACAGGCGACAGGCGGGAGGGGAGGGGGGCGAGAGGGCAGGCAGCACCAACGGAAGAGCCACCGGACAGCAGGGAAGAGGAGAGGGCGGGAGCGCAATGGGACGGGGGAGCGCGGCAGCGGGGAGCCGAAAGTGGAAAGCAGGCACGCGCAGGTGCAGAGGCGGAGGCGGACGGGGCGGGAAGTGGAGAGGACGGCAAAAGCACAAGGGGAGGGGCAGGCGAGCGGAAGGGAAAGAGGGAAGGCGGGGCAACAGCAAGAAGCAAGAGGAGGGGCGAAGCGACAGCGGAAGCAGAGGCAGCAACGGGCGGAGACCCAAGGACGGGGGAGGCGGCAAAGGCGCGCAGAGCGCGGGGGGCAGACGAAAGAGCAGACGCCAAGCGGCGGGAGGAAGCGGAGGCGAACGAAGCACGCGGCAGGGGGCACGGGGAAGAGGAGGAAGAGCGGGAGGCGGAAGAGGAGGAGGCCGAGGGCAACCGCGAAGGAGAACGGAGGGCGGCACGGAAGGAAGGGAAGCGGGGAGCGAAAAACAAGGAAGAAAAAGCGAAAACGCGGCCACGAGGCGGAAAAGACCGGGAAGGCCGGAAAAGACGCAAGGGGGAAGAGGGGAAGAGAACCAGGAAAGGCGAGGAAAACAAGGCAGGGGCGAAAACGGAGGAGGGGGGGAAAACGGAGAAGGAAAGCCGGGGAGCAAGGGCGGAAAGGGGAAAACTGAAGCAAAAGCGCAAAGGGCGCCAAGCAAGCAAGGGAACGAGGAAGCGAAACAACCGGCGGAAAGGGCAAAGGCCGGCGCGCACAGCAAATGCGGAAGAGGGAGAGGAGACAGGAGAAGCCGCCAAGGGGGCACCGCCGGAAAAGACAACAGCACCACCCAAGCGCGGGGAAGCAAACAGCGACACCGGCGAAAGCGCGGCGCGCCCGAGGCCAGCCGAGAAAGAGAGAGAGGACGAGACAGGGGCGCGAACCAGCCCAGGCAAGAAACAAAGAAAGGGCAGGGGAGCGGCGACGGCCGGCCAGGGGAAGAGAGACGTGGACAGAAAAGAGCGGAAGGGAGACGGTGACGGGAGAAACCGAAGAGGACGGAACGAGGAACCCGGGCGCAGGCCGAAGGAGCCACAACAGGAGGGCCAGGAAGGGGCACAACGGGGGCCACAGCGAGGGACAAGCGACGGGGCACGCGGCGACGAACCGAGGGCAGGGCAGAAAGCCAAGCCAAAAGGGGGCACAAGGCGCGGGAGGGGGAAGACAAGGGCAGAAGAACCCCGGCCGGGAGCGGGCAGGGAGCAGCAAAGAAACCATGGCAAGGCGCAAAGAAGACGGCACCAAGGAGCCGGCAGGCGCAGGGGCAGCAGGACAGCCGGGGGAGACAAAGCCAAGGCGCACAAAGCGACAGCAGGGGAGGCAGGGGCGCGGGAAAAGCGGCAACGCGCGGAAGGAAAGCGAAGCAAGCGCGGGCGCAGCGGGAAGAAGGCAAGAGCAGGGGCGGCGCGGACGGGCCGGGGCGCGCGGGCGGCGTCGCGGAGAAGGCAGGCCGACAAAGCAGTCCAGCCGGCGAAGCGGCACACCGCGGGCGCAGCAAGAAAGCCAGCTAGCGCCAGGGCGGCGCGGCAGCGGCACAAGGGACCAGCGAGACAGCGGCGGGCCAGAGGACCGAAAGAGCGGAACAGAAGAAAGGCGGAAGAGGAGCAAGGGCTGCTATGGAAACACCGAGAAAGCGGCCGAACCACGGCAGGGGACGCAGCCGGAGGACAAAGAAAGGAACGCCGAAACGGAGCGGAGCGCGGATATATGCGGGAGGCAAGGCGAACCGCGGCAGCAGCGCATAAAGAGGGCACGACGCCGACCCGAGAAGAGAAACGGAAGCGGAGGAGGTCGGGCGTGAGACCAAGCGGGGGAAAGAGGAGCACAGCCAGGCCAGAGGCAGCAGCAAAACAGCAAGGCACAGGCAGCAGCAAAGAGGCAAGCGGGAGGGAGGAGGGGAACCAGAGACCAGAGGCCGAGCGCCCAAGACCCTTGGAGAGAGTCAAAAGCCGCGGCAAGCGGGGAAGGGGTGGCCGAACGCGACATAAAGCGCGCCACCAGCAGAGCGGAGAAGGGCGGGGCCGTAGAGCCGGCAGGAGAGAAGCGCCCGAGCAAAGGAGGCGGTGAAGCCCGCGGAGCAACGATAGAGCCCGAGCAGAGGGGCGCGGCGCCATGTAAGGGGGTGATCGCCGAGAGGCGACGGCGCACCGGCACGGGCTGCCAGAGGAGACCAGGGCAAGCAGCGCCGGAGGGACGGCAACGGAGAGAGGAAAAGAGACCAGGCGGCAGCGAGCGGCACGGGGAGACCAACGAAGAAACGGAGCGCGCGCAAAGCAAGGGACAGGGCAAAGGCAGGCGGCAGCGCGGCAGCAAAGGGGCGGCACAAGGCCGCGGCGACCGCCAAGAGGGAGGGCAGCGACAGAGCGAGGACAACGAGCGGACGGAGGCGGCAGGGACGGGAGAGGAGGGCGAGCAACCAGGACGGGGCGAAACCAAGGGCGCGAAGCGGAGACGGGCCAGCCGGGGCAGACCAGGGCCCGCCGGGGCGGAGGCCAGGCCAGAGAGAGCAAGCCGCAACGGACACACCAGGGCGGAACCGCGGCGCAAGAGAAAACCGGGCGGGGGGCCGCAAGGGAAACCGCGGCCGCAAGCAAGCCCAGGAGGAAAGGCGGACGGCACAGCCGGGAAAGACCGGGAAGTGGCGGGGAGGCAGCCGGGCGAGCGAACAGGCGCGAGGGCGGCCAGACGAGCCACGGGGGCGAGAGGGCGGGCAAGCAGAAGACGCAGGACAAAGGGAAGAGAGGGGCGGCGGAGGGACAACCCGGAAGCGCGGCAGGGGGGGAAAAGGTAAAGCAGGGGCGCGGTGGGGGCGAGGCGACGCGGGAGCGTGGAAGAGGACGGAAGAGCCGCGAGGAGCGAGGCGGGGCAGCGGGGCGGAAAGACGAGGGACAGCGGACGCAGAGCAAGGAACGGAGCGGGGAGGGCGGCGCGCGGGCGCAGCGGGAAGCGCAGGACGAGGAGCGACCGCAGGGCCGGGACCGAGCGACGAAAGGGGACGCGGGAAGAGCCGGCGCAGACGCGGGGGAGACGGGCGGAACCACGCGCAGCGGCGGCGGAGGGCACGGAGGCGCGGGACCAAGCGCACGGGCGGAGCCGAGGGGACAGGCGGGAGGCGGCGGAACAAGCGCAGGGCGGACCGCGGCAACGAAAGGAGCGGCCAGGAGCGGGCGCAGCGGCGGGACCGAGACAGAACCGGGACGCAAAAGCGGCGGAGGGCGCCGCCACGTGCGGACGGGCGGAGCAAGAACAGGCCGGAACAGGGCGCAAGCAGCGGGAGCACGAGCGGCATGAGGAAGGGCGGAAGGCAATGGGAGGCGGCAGACGGCACACCGACAGACGAAGGAGGAGGGCGGCGGGGCGAGAGGGCAAGAGCACAAGGGGGAGAAGCGACCAAAAACCCAGCAGAGGGAGACACACGGCCGAGCCAAGGGACGAAGAGTGCCGCAGACGGGGCGGCGAGGCAAAGGAAAGCAGACAGGCGCAGGGAAGCCGGGAGGGAGGCAGAAAAACCAACGCACGCGGAGACAGCACAGGGGAGAGGCGAGGCGGAGGCGGGAGCGCAAGGAGACGGGCGGAGCGCGAGAAAAGGAGCCGCGGGTCGTCAGCGCGAAGGCAGAGAGGCGGGGCGGACGAGGCGGGAAGGGCAGAGGGACAAAACACAGCAAGGGGCCATACCCAGGGACGGCGGGGTGGAAAACAGTGGAATGAGGCAGAGCTCCGCGAGAACGCCGACAGCGCAGGGGAGCACGGACGACAGCGGAGGCGAGGATGGCAAAGCGCGGAAACGCGGCAACGGGACGCGGGAAGGAAAAGGACAAAACGGGCAGCAGCGGGGAAGAGGGGGAGAGGGGGCGGACGGGGGGGGCGCGCCAAGCGGAACGCCGGAAGGGCCGCAAGCAGGGCGCCGGCGAGGGGGACCGCGGCCGCAGCAGCGGCCGCCGCCAGCGCGGCCGCCGCGGCAACAGGGACCAGGAAGAGGGCGGCGGGCGACGCAGCGGAACGCCAGAAGAGGGGCGGAGGAGCGGGCGGCGGAACACCGAGAGCGGAGAGCAGGGGACGCAGCCACAGGACGGGGGGGACAGCAAGGGGCGGCCGCGAGGGACGCGGCGGCCGCGAGAAAGAGAAACGGAAGCGGGCGGCGGGCGGGGCCAAGCCACCAAGCGGGCACCAAGAGAGAAGGCACCGCCCACGGGGGCGGGGGCAGGCAGCGACACAGCCAGCCCAGGCAGCAGCAGAAGAGGCAAGGAGAGGGAAGGAGGGACCGGGCGGAGACCAGAGGCCGAGCGCCAAAGGACCCGGGAGAGACCGAAAGAGCCGCGGCACGGCGGGAAGGGGCGCGGCCGGGGGGGAGGCCGGAAAGCGCGCCACCAGACAGACCGCCGGGAGAAGGGGCCGGGCGGGGAGCCGCCAAGGAGAGCAAGCGCCCGAGCAGGGAGCGGGAAAGGGGGGGAGCAACGGAGGGAGCCGGGGCGGCGGGGCGCAGCGGGGGGGCAGGGACAGAGGCGGGCGCACCGGCGGGGCGGGCGGCCAGGGGAAACCAGGGCAGCAGCGCCGGGAGGGACGGCAACGGAGAGAGGAAGAGACCAGGCGGCAGCGGCGGCACGGGGAGACCAAGGAAGAAACGGAGCGCGCCAAGCAGGGACAGGGCAAAGGCAGGCGGCAGCGCGGCAGCAGCAAAGGGGCGGCACAACGCCGCGGCAGGACCGCCAAAGAGGAGGGCAGCGACAGAAACGAGGACAACCAGGGGGGACGGGGGGCGGGCGGACAGAGAGAGGGCGAGCAACCAGGCCGGGGCCGAAACCAAGGGCGCGAAGAGAACGGGCCAGCCGGGCAGACCAGGCCCGCGGGGCGGGGGGCAGGCCCAGAGAGAGCCGGCCGCAACGGACACACCAGGGCGGAAACGCGGCGCAAGAGAAAAACCGGCGGGGGCGCAAGGGAAACCGCGGCCGCAAGCAGCCCAGGCAAAAAGGCGGACGGCACAGCCAGGGGAAAGACCGGGAAGGGCGGGGAGGCAGCCAGGGCGAGGAACAGGCGGAGGGCGGCCAGACGAGCCACGGGGGCGAAGGGGGCGGCAAAAGCGAGGCCGGCAAGGGGAGCAGAGCCGGGCGGGGGGCGCACAACGGGACCAGCGGCAGGCAGCGGAGGGCGAAAGACCCAGGGAGGACCCAGGACAGGCGGAGCAACAGGGCGAGGGACGAAAGCCCAAGGGGAGGGCGGCGCGAGGGGCGCGAACGCCGCAGGCAGAGCCGGGAACCAAGGGGCAGCAAGGCGGGCGGCAGCCACGGGCGGGGGGGCGAGCAGGGAGACGAGGGAAAAAGGGGGAGCCCACACGAGGGCCAGGGGGAACACCAGCCGGAGGAGGGCCAAGGAGGTGGGCCGGAGGAGGGGGGGCGACCCAAGGGGGGGCGGGCGAGGAGGAGCAACGGCGGAACCGGCCCGGGAGGCCGGAGAAGCAGGAGGGGCAGCGCGGGCAGCAGCCAACGCAGACAAAGGGGAGAGAGGGCCGGGGGGGCGGGACCCGGGAGCCAGGGGGGCCAGGGCGACACGGCGGGAGGGCGAACCCAGGCGGGGGGAAGAGGACCGCAGGACCGGGGGCACAGAGCGGACGGACACGGGGCAAGGCCAGAAGGCCAGACACGACAGCACGGCCGCAGAACGGAGCGGGCCGGCGGGCAGCGGAACAGCGCCGGGGCCACAGAGGGGGGCGCCGGCGGGGGGCCGAAGGGGACAGAGCCACCCGCAAAAGGGCGGGAGCGGGGGGAACGGGGGCCTGGGGCACGGGGCAGAGGCACGGGAACCTGCCAAGGGGCAAGAGCCAGGGGCAGGCGGGGTGGGAACAGGGAAAGCGGGGGCAACAAGGAAGGAGCCGGGGCAGCCGAGTGAGCCCGGGGCGGCAGCCCGCCAGACCGGGACAAAGCGGAGGGCGCCGCAACCGGGGCGCCGAGCAAGATGCAACCACAGCAGGCCGAGCCAAGGGACCAAGGTGGGACACGGAGGGCACGCAAGGGGCTGCGACGGAGACGGAGAAAGGGGCCGAGGGGCAGGCATACGAGGCGGAGCAGAAAGGAGAACAGGCAGCGAGGGAGGGCCAGAGAGAGGTACAAGGGAAACAGGAACCAGAAAAACGGAACGGGGGGGGGGCGGGAAGGCGGGGAGACGGCACAGGGAGAGGCGCGGGCGAAGGGCGCGGGACGCGGGGGCGGCACAGCGGGAGAGGGGGAGCACGGGGGGCGGCACAAACGTGAGGCGGGCGGGGCCGCGGGGCAGGAGGGGCAACCGCGGGAGGAGGCGCCGGGCGCAGAGCCGAGACCGAAGGGGAGGGGCGGAGGCCGGGGAACGGGCAGCAGGGGGGGGAGCGGCAGAGGGCCAGGGAGGGCGGGGAGCACGGGGAGCGGGGAGGACGGTGGAAACGGGCAGCCCGGGCGCCAAGGAGGGCAGGCGCAAGGGGCACAACCGCCGCAGGGGGAGCACGGACGGGGGGGGCGAGAAGGGCAAGGGGGCGCGGAAACGCGGCAACGGGACGCGGGAAGGAAAGGACAAAACGGGCAGCAGCAGCAGGGAAGAGGGGGAGAGGGGGCGGACGGGGGGCGCGCGCCAAGCGGAACGCCGGAAGGGCCGCAAGCAGGGCGCCGGCGAGGGGGACCGCGGCCGCAGCAGCGGCCGCCGCCAGCGCGGCCGCAGCGGCAACAGGGACCAGGAAGAGGGCGGCGGGCGACGCAGCGGAACGCCAGAAGAGGGGCGGAGGAGCGGGCGGCGGAACACCGAGAGCGGAGAGCAGGGGACGCAGCCACAGGACGGGGGGACAGCAGCAAAGGGCGGCCGCGAGAGACGCGGGCGGCGGGCGGGGCCAAGCCACCAAGCGGGCACCAAGAGAGAAGGCACCGCCACGGGGGCGGGGGCAGGCAGCGACACAGCCAGCCCAGGCAGCAGCAGAAGAGGCAAGGAGAGGGAAGGAGGGACCGGGCGGAGACCAGAGGCCGAGCGCCAAAGGACCCGGGAGAGACCGAAACAGCCGCGGCACGGCGGGAAGGGGCGCGGCCGGGGGGGAGGCCGGAAAGCGCGCCACCAGACAGACCGCCGGGAGAAGGGCCGGGCGGGGAGCCGGCAAGGAGAGCAAGCGCCCGAGCAGGGAGCGGGAAGGGGGGGGAGCAACGGAGGGAGCCGGGGCGGCGGGCGCGGGGCGGGGGGGGCAGGGACAGAGGCGGGCGCACCGGCCGGCGGGCGGCCAGGGGAAACCAGGGCAGCAGCGCCCGGAGGGACGGCAACGGAGAGAGGAAGAGACCAGGCGGCAGCGGCGGCACGGGGGAGACCAAGGAAGAAACGGAGCGCGCCAAGCAGGGACAGGGCAAAGGCAGGCGGCAGCGCGGCAGCAAAGGGGCGGCACAACGCCGCGGCAGGACCGCCAAAGAGGAGGGCAGCGACAGAAACGAGGACAACCAGGGGGGACGGGGGGCGGGGCGGACAGAGAGAGGGCGAGCAACCAGGCCGGGGCCGAAACCAAGGGCGCGCGAAGAGCCCGGGCCAGCCCGGGCAGATCCAGGCCCGCGGGGCGGGGGGCAGGCCAGAGAGAGCCGGCCGCAACGGACACACCAGGGCGGAACCGCGGCGCAAGAGAAAACCGGCGGGGGGCGCAAGGGAAACCGCGGCCGCAAGCAGCCCAGGCAAAAAGGCGGACGGCACAGCCAGGGGAAAGACCGGGAAGGGCGGGGAGGCAGCCAGGGCGAGGAACAGGCGGAGGGCGGCCAGACGAGCCACGGGGCGAAGGGGGCGGCAAAAGCGAGGCCGGCAAGGGAGCAGAGCCGGAGCAGAAACGGGCGGCGGGGCGCACAACGGGACCAGCGGCAGGCAGCGGAGGGCGAAAGACCCAGGGAGGACCGAGGACAGGCGGAGCAACAGGGCGAGGGACGAAAGCCCAAGGGGAGGGCGGCGCGAGGGGCGCGAACGCCGCAGGCAGAGCCGGGAACCAAGGGGCAGCAAGGCGGGCGGCAGCCACGGGCGGGGGGGCGAGCAGGGAGACGGAGGGAAAAAGGGGGAGCCACACGAGGGCGGGGGGGAACACCAGCCGGAGGAGGGCCAAGGAGGGGGGCCGGAGGAGGGCGGGCGACCCAAGGGGGGGGCGGGGCGAGGAGGAGCAACGGCGGAACCGGCCCGGGAGGCCGGAGAAGCAGGAGGGGCAGCGCGGGCAGCAGCCAACGCAGACAAAGGGGAGAGAGGGCCGGGGGGGCGGGACCCGGGAGCCAGGGGGGGGCCAGGGCGACACGGCGGGAGGGCGAACCCAGGCGGGGGGAAGAGACCGCAGGACCGGGGGGCACAGAGCGGACGGACACAGGGGGGGAAGGCCAGACACAGACAGCACGGGCCGCAGAACGGAGCGGGCCGGCGGGCAGCGGAACAGCGCCGGGGCCACAGAGGGGGGCGCCGGCGGGGAGGGCCGAAGGGGACAGAGCCACCCGCAAAAGGCGGAGAGCGGGGGAAACGGGGCGGGGGCACCGGGCAGAGGACGGGAACAGCCACGGGCAAGGAGCCAGGGGGCAGGCGGCGGGGGAGCAGGGAAAGCGGGGGGCACAAGGAAGGAGGCGGGGGAGGCGGCGGCCCGGGGCGGCACCCGCCAGACCGGGACCAAGGGGGAGGGCGGCGCAACCGGAAAGCGGGGAGCAAGAGGCAACCGGCAGGCCCGAGCCAAGGGACCAAAGGGGGGACACGGAGGGCACGCAAGGGGGGGCGACGGAGGACGGGAGAAAGGGGGCCGAGGGGCGGGCAGACGAGGGGGAGCAGAAAGGAGACAGGCAGCGAGGCCGGAGGGCCGCGAGAAGACAAGGGAAACAGGGAGCCAGAAAACGGAACGCGCGGGGGGGCGGGAAGCCGCCACACACACAGACGGCACAGGGAGAGGCGCGGGCGCCGGGGGAAGCGCCAACCGACGGGGGGCCGCACAGCGGGAAGAAAGGGTGGGGGCAAGCGGGGGGGCGGAACAAAGAGAAGCGGGCGGGCGGAGCAGGAGGGGCAACCGGGGAGGAGGCGCCGGGCTGAGGGCCGAGACCGAAGGGGAGGCAGCGGAGGCCGGGGAACGCGCAGCAGAGGGGAGCGGCAGAGGGCCAGGAGGGCGGGGAGCACGGGGAGCGGGGGAGGAAGGGACAAAACGGGCAGCTGGCGGAACGCCAAGGAGGGCAGGCGCGAGGGGCACAACCGCCGCAGCGGGAAGCACGGAGTGGGGCCGGGCGAGAAAGCGGCAAGGGGGCGCGGAAAAACGCGGCAACGGGACGCGGGAAGGAAAGGACAGAACGGGCAGCAGCGGGGAGAGAGGGGCAGAGGGGGCGGACGGGGGGGCGCGCCAAGCGGAACGCCGGAAGGGCCGCAAGCAGGGCGCCGGCGAGGGGGACCGCGGCCGCAGCAGCGGCCGCCGCCAGCGCGGCCGCAGCGGCAACAGGGACCAGGAAGAGGGCGGCGGGCGACGCAGCGGAACGCCAGAAGAGGGGCGGAGGAGCGGGCGGCGGAACACCGAGAGCGGAGAGCAGGGGACGCAGCCACAGGACGGCAAGGGGACAGCAACGCGGCGGCCGCGAGGGACGCGGGCGGCGGGCGGGGCCAAGCCACCAAGCGGGCACCAAGAGAGAAGGCACCGCCACGGGGGCGGGGGCAGGCAGCGACACAGCCAGCCCAGGCAGCAGCAGAAGAGGCAAGGAGAGGGAAGGAGGGACCGGGCGGAGACCAGAGGCCGAGCGCCAAAGGACCCGGGAGAGACCGAAAGCAGCCGCGGCACGGCGGGAAGGGGCGCGGCCGGG
Source organism: Camphora micrantha (assembly GCA_003546025.1). Taxonomy (NCBI): domain Eukaryota; kingdom Viridiplantae; phylum Streptophyta; class Magnoliopsida; order Laurales; family Lauraceae; genus Camphora; species Camphora micrantha. The sequence continues at coordinate 23,667 of QPKB01000511.1, forward strand.
GGGAGGCCGGAAAGCGCGCCACCAGACAGACCGCCGGGAGAAGGGCCGGGCGGGGAGCCGGCAAGGAGAGCAAGCGCCCGAGCAGGGAGCGGGAAGGGGGGGGAGCAACGGAGGGAGCCGGGGCGGCGGGGCGCAGCGGGGGGGCAGGGACAGAGGCGGGCGCACCGGCCGGCGGGCGGCCAGGGGAAACCAGGGCAGCAGCGCCCGGAGGGACGGCAACGGAGAGAGGAAGAGACCAGGCGGCAGCGGCGGCACGGGGAGACCAAGAAGAAACGGAGCGCGCCAAGCAGGGGACAGGGCAAAGGCAGGCGGCAGCGCGGCAGCAAAGGGGCGGCACAACGCCGCGGCAGGACCGCCAAAGAGGAGGGCAGCGACAGAAACGAGGACAACCAGGGGGGACGGGGGGCGGGGGGACAGAGAGAGGGCGAGCAACCAGGCCGGGGCCGAAACCAAGGGCGCGAAGAGAACGGGCCAGCCGGGGCAGACCAGGCCCGCGGGGCGGGGGGCAGGCCAGAGAGAGCCGGCCGCAACGGACACACCAGGGCGGAACCGCGGGCGCAAGAGAAAACCGGCGGGGGGCGCAAGGGAAAACCGCGGCCGCAAGCAGCCCAGGCAGAAAGGCGGACGGCACAGCCAGGGGAAAGACCGGGAAGGGCGCGGGAGGCAGCCAGGGCGAGGAACAGGCGGAGGGCGGCCAGACGAGCCACGGGGGCGAAGGGGGCGGCAAAAGCGAGGCCGGCAAGGGGAGCAGAGCCGGGCGGGGGGGCGCACAACGGGACCAGCGGCAGGCAGCGGAGGGCGAAAGACCCAGGGAGGACCCAGGACAGGCGGAGCAACAGGGCGAGGGACGAAAGCCCAAGGGGAGGGCGGCGCGAGGGGCGCGAACGCCGCAGGCAGAGCCGGGAACCAAGGGGCAGCAAGGCGGGCGGCAGCCACGGGCGGGGGGCGAGCAGGGAGACGGGGGAAAAAAGGTGGAGCCACACGAGGACAGGAGGGGACAACACCAGGCGGAGGCGGGCACAGTTAGGCAGCGGCAGCGATAGGACGGCGAACCATAGCGCGGGAGGGCGACGGGTAGCAACGGCGGACAGCGCAGGCGGGAACCGAGAGAAGCACGAGGAGCGCCGCGGGCAGCGAAACGCAGGGGGCAGGGAAACGAGGCGCAAGGGGCGGAACACGACGGCACCGGACCAACGGCAAGGACGAACGAACGCGCGCGACGGGGACCGGGCGCGCGGAACGGACGAACGACCCAAGCGAGAGACCGAGAGGAGAGCAGAAGGCAAGCGCGGGGGCGAAGAGGGGCGGGGACGGACCCGACGACGTGGGCGATGGACCGGGAGACGCCGGACGGGGACGGCGGTGAGCGGCAGAAGCGGCGCGGAGGGACGAACGGAACGAAGGCAGGGCCGAGCGGCAAGGCGGCGAGCGCGCAAAACGCCAGCCACAAGGCGGAACAGAGCCAGGGAGCAAAGGGGGGGGAGAAGCGCAGCGACAGGGGGTCTGAGACCGGAAGCCCACAGGGCGGCAGAGAACGCAGAAAGGCAGGACGAGGCGGAACCAAGGCGGGAAAGAGGGCAGGACCGGAGAGAGACACAGTAGAGAGGGAGAGTGGCGCCAGGACACGGGAGGACCGCAGCCAGACGGGCGGAGAGGAACGAAAGAGAACAGGACGAGAAGGCGGCGGGAAAGCGGCAAGACGGGAGCACAAGAAGAGAACAAGAAGAGGGCAGCACCAGAAAGGCGGGAAAGTGGGCGGACACTCGCAGGCTGGACGAGACAAGCAGCGGAGACGGGAAGAGGCAAGCAGGAGGCAAACCGAGAGGCACACCGAGGAGCACGACACGGAGACCAGCACGCGGGAAGGAGAGGAAGGCACAGGGAAAGCAAACGGCACTACAAGCGGCCAGGAGCCGCGAGGCGAGGATACGCAGGAAAAGGAGCGGGGGCGAAGGGAAAAGGGGCAGCCCGGCGCCAAGGAGGGCAGGCGGCAAAGGGGCACAACCGCCGCAGGGGGGAGCACGGACGGAAAGCGAGAAGGCAAGGGGGCGCGGAAAACGCGGCAACAAGGACGCGAGGAAGGAAAGGACAAAACGGTGCAGCAGCAGGAGGGAGGGGCAGAGGGGGCGGACGGAGGGGGGGCGCGCCAAGCGGAACGCCGGGAAGGGCCGCAAGCAGGGCGCCGGCGAGGGGGACCGCGGCCGCAGCAGCGGCCGCCGCCAGCGCGGCCGCAGCGGCAACAGGGACCAGGAAGAGGGCGGCGGGCGACGCAGCGGAACGCCAGAAGAGGGGCGGAGGAGCGGGCGGCGGAACACCGAGAGCGGAGAGCAGGGGACGCAGCCACAGGACGGGGGACAGACAAGCAAGGGGACGCGGCGGCCGCGGGAGAAGAGAGACGGAAGCGGGCGGCGGGCGGGGCCAAGCCACCAAGCGGGCACCAAGAGAGAAGGCACCGCCACGGGGGCGGGGGCGGGCAGCGACACAGCCAGCCCAGGCAGCAGCAGAAGAGGCAAGGAGAGGGAAGGAGGGACCGGGCGGAGACCAGAGGCCGAGCGCCAAAGGACCCGGGAGAGACCGAAAGAGCCGCGGCACGGCGGGAAGGGGCGCGGCGGGGGGGGAGGCCGGAAAGCGCGCCACCAGACAGACCGCCGGGAGAAGGGCCGGGCGGGGAGCCGGCAAGGAGAGCAAGCGCCCGAGCAGGGAGCGGGAAGGGGGGGGAGCAACGGAGGGAAGCCGGGGCGGCGGGGCGGAGCGGGGGGGGCGGGGACAGAGGCGGGCCGCACCGGCGGGCGGGCGGCCAGGGGAAAACCAGGGCAGCAGCGCCCGGAGGGACGGCAACGGGGAGAGGAAGAGACCAGGCGGCAGCGGCGGCACGGGGAGACCAAGGAAGAAACGCAGCGCGCCAAGCAGGGACAGCGCAAAGGCAGGCGGCAGCGCGGCAGCAAAAGGGCGGCACAACGCCGCGGCAGGACCGCCAAAGAGGAGGGCAGCGACAGAAAACGAGGACAACCAGGGGGGACGGGGGGGCGGGGGGGACAGGAGAGAGGGCGAGCAACCAGGCCGGGGCCGAAACCAAGGGCGCGAAGAGAACGAGCCAGCCGGGCAGACCAGGCCCGCGGGGCGGGGGGCAGGCCAGAGAGAGCCGGCCGCAACGGGACACACCAGGGCGGAACGGGGGCGCAAGAGAAAAACCGGCGGGGGCGCAAGGGAAAACCGCGGCCGCAAGGAGCCCAGGCAAAAAGGCGGACGGCACAGCCAGGGGAAAGACCGGGAAGGGCGGGGAGGCAGCCAGGGCGAGGAACAGGCGGAGGGCGGCCAGACGAGCCACGGGGGCGAAGGGGGCGGCAAAAGCGAGGCCGGCAAGGGGAGCAGAGCCGGGACAAACGAACCGGGGGGGGGCGCACAACGGGACCAGCGGCAGGCAGCGGAGGGCGAAAGACCCAGGGAGGACCGAGGACAGGCGGAGCAACAGGGCGGGGACGAAAGCCCAAGGGGAGGGCGGCGCGAGGGGCGCGAACGCCGCAGGCAGAGCCCGGGAACCAAGGGGCAGCAAGGCGGGCGGCAGGCCAAGGGCGGGGGGGGCGAGCAGGGAGACGAGGGAACAGGACGCGCCACAGGCAGAAGGGGGAGCACCACACCGGAGGGCGGAGGAGGGCGGCCAGGGGCGAAGACCCAAGCAGGAGGCCGGCGAGAGGAGCAACGGCGGAAGCGGCCCGGGAGCGCCGCAGAAAGCACCAGCAGGCACCCCGGGCAGCAGCCAACGCAGACCGAAGGCCGCAGAAACCGGACGGGCGGCAGGAGGGGGCAGGCAGGGGGTGCAGAAGGGGCGGAGGGCAGGGCGACAGCAGCACAAGGGCGACAGGGGCGGGGCCGGGGGGACCAGACACCGAGAGGCCGGGCGAGGGGAGAGAGGAACCCAGAAAGAGACCGGCAGCAGCGCGGGCGGCAAAAGGGCACCAAGACGGGCAAGGCCGAGGAAGCAAGCACGGGCACAGACGGAAGAGCGTGAAAGAGCGGGACGGAAGGCAGGGCCGGGTGGCCACCGAAGGCAGAGGAGCGGGGGAAGGCGGCAGGGCACCGGAGCAGGCAGCGAGGCCGGAGGGGAGACGGAGCGGGAGGACGGGCGGCCGGCCAAGAGCGGCGGCGCAGAAACCAGCAGAGGCGGGGCCAGGGCCGGCACGAGGGCGGGCAGGCGGGCGGGCAACGACGCCAGGGCGGGCGGGGGAGGGCGAGGGGCAGGAAAGAAGGCGGGGAAGCCCAGGAGGCGCGCAGCAGAACCAGAAAGGCGGCAGCAATCGCCAGGGAGGCACCGCCACGAGCCACCGGAAAGGCGGGAGCGGACAAGCCCGAGCCAGGGGCAACCGGGCGGAGCAGAGACACGGGGAAACCGAGCAAGGGCAAAGGGAGAGGGGAGAAAAGAGAAACCCAGGCAGGCGAGCCAGAAGCCGGCGCAGACAGCAGCGCCAACAGGGCCTGGGCGGAGCCAAGGCAGCAACCGAGCAAAACCAAGGGGACCGCTGGGATGCAGGGAGACCAGGGAAAAAGCGCGGCGGAACACCACAGCCCGCAGGTGGAGAACAGGGCCAGAAGGGAGGGACCACCGAGAGGAAGCAGAAGCCAGGCCTCCAGGCGGGAGTCACGAGGCGGGGACGCACGCGCCAGCGCCGGAAGGAGACACCGCAGGGAAGCAGACGCCACGAGGCGGAAGGGCAGGGGCGCAACCCAGCACGGAAGCGGCAGGCGGGGCGAACACCGCCCACGGCGGCAGGCAGAGCGCCAACGGAGCAGAGCACGGAGCAAACAGGGCCAGAACCACACGTCGGGCGGGCAGGCGCGCATAACACCGGGCGAAGCACGAGCGAGGCGGGGCAAGGCAGGGGCGGACAAAGGAACGAGGGGAGGAGGCGACGGAGGGAAGAGAGGGCAGCAGAGCGCAGGAGGGGAGCGGGGGGCGGCACAAACCGGGGGGCCGGGGGGCGGGGCAGGAGGGGCAACCGGGGAGGAGGCGCCGGGCGGCAGAGCCGAGACGAAGGGGA